>CAUYON010140252.1:0-35542 GCA_963573935.1 Arctocebus calabarensis | reverse complement strand
AAAGTCTCCATCTTTCTTTAAGGCTGCATAGTATTCCATGGTATACATGTACCACAATTTATTAATCCATTCATGGGTCGATGGGCATTTGGGCTTCTTCCACGACTTAGCAATTATGAATTGGGCTGCAATAAACATTCTGGCACAAATATCTTTATTATGATGTGATTTTTAGTCTTCAGGATATATACCTAATAAAGGAATTATAGGATCGAATGGCACATCTATTTTTATATCTCTAAGTATTCCCCAAATGTATTTCCAAAAGGAATGTACTAGTTTGCATTCCCACCAACAGTGTAGAAGTGTTCATTAGTGTGTCTTTTCAAAGATTGTCTCTTCTACTAGACAACAGACTCTGTGGGGGAAGGGACTGTGCCTGGAGCCAACTTGCCCAGTGCCTGTGGCCATGATACTTGCAGGAGTCCAGGACAATGTTTAAATTTTAATTTTTCTTTAAGTGAGTTGAATAAAAAAGAATGTAACAATAATAGATATATAATAATCCAGACCAGATTATATTTGTCTTTATATCAACACAGTCATAAAACAGACATTCTTTTTTTCATAGAGGAAGGCAATCAGAAAAGCAAAAGTGCCCAGGACCCTCAAAAGTCATAATGCAACCTGATTGTGCCTAACAGTTCCATGCCTGTGTCCCCATTTGGACTATTATAAGGCCTCATAGGTCCCAGACGCTTAGCTAACATGTATCAAATGAGTGGTGGGAAATGACAATGGCAAGAAGGAGGAGACTTGTAAGTGAACATAATCTACCTGACGTGTTCTTTGAAATAAACTCACAAGTCTTAGTTATAAGAGGCACAGGACATTGAACTTCTTCCTGTCTCTGCCCAACGGTGCTCTGTCCTGGTAGCTGGGAAAGAAATCCACTTGTTTTGGAAGACTTTAGAAAGCGGTCAGCTGAGAGCCAAGACTTAGCTCTCACATGTGAATTCAGCCTGAGGTCTGCACAATTTTTTGGAAACCAAGCCTGCACATTTAGGGATGAACTGGGACCAAGGCAGTGTTCTCACCTTTTTTTTTTTTTCCTTCGATGTCTCAAAAAATATTTTTAAAGAGCTTCATGGAGGTATAATTGTCATTCAAGAAATTGCACGTATTTAAAGTGTGCAACTTGCTGAGTTTTGACATATTCATACATCCCTGAAACCATGACGATAATGCACGTATCCATCGTTCCTTAAAGTTTTCTTTGAAATCAGGCAGTGTTAGTCCTTTAACTTTGTTCTTTTTTGTCAGATTTGGTTTAGTTATTCTAGATTCTTCAGAATCAACTTGCTAATTTCTTCAAAAGTGCCATCTGGGATTTTGTTGAGATTGCTTTGAATCTAAAGTAATTCGGGAGAATTGAAGTCTTAACAATATTAAGCCTCTGACTCATGAACACGATATAGCTCTCCAAGTATTTAGATTTTATTTCGAATTTCACTTAGCAATATTTTCTATCTTTTAGTGTATGGGTCTTTCACATCATTTTTCAGACTTCTTTCTAAGTATTTCATTTTTTTGATGCTGTTGAAATGGCACTTTTATAAAAATTGCGATCTCTCATTATGGCTAGTGTATAGCAATACAGTTGGTTTTGTATATTGATCTTGTATCCTACAACTGTACTACACTCACTTATTCAGTCTAGTAGCATTTGTAAGTTTCATTTTTGATTTTCAGCATAGACAATTGTTTTGTCCTCCACATTAAGGATGAATGTTGTACTCTTTTATTTTTTTTTTTTTTAAGTTTTTGGTCAGGACCAGGTTTGAACCTGCCACCTCTAGTATATGGGGCCGGCGCCCTACTCCTTTGAGCCACAGGCGCTGCCCTGAACGTTGGACTCTATTAAATTATCTTTATTGGGAGGTTGATCTAAATTACCTGCTGTGCCATTACTTGAACTTGAACATCTAAGTGAAGACAAGAAGCTTAGTTTCATGGTACAATCTATGTTTCAACCAATTGAGCTTTTGGTCCACCTGGTGGCCATATGTATTGGCTACAGTAGTCTTCTTGCTTTTCACTTTGGCAGTCTTGGCAAATTGGTGCCTAGAGAGCTTAGTGTCATTGGCAAAAGTGCAGGTTTACTTCTATCTTTTTCCTTCCTCCCTCTCTCCCTTCTTTCCTTCCATCTCTCCTTCTTTTTTTCTTTCCCTTCCTTCCCTCTTTCCTTTTCTTTCTTTCCTTTCGTCTTTACTTCTTTTTCTCTCTCTCCTTCTCCTTTTCTCTCTCTCTTTCCTTCCTTCCCTCCTTCCAACCTTCTTTTATTTCTTTTTTCTTCTTTTTTTAAATTTCTAGGCAGAGTCTTACTCTATTGCCTGAGATAGAGTCCAGTGGTGTCATCACAGCTCACAGCAACCTCTAATTCCTGAGCTCAAGCCATCCTCCTGCCTCAGCTTCCCAAGTAGCTGGGATTATAGACATGTGCCACTGTACCTGGCTAATTTTTCTACTTTTTGTAGAGAAGGGTCTCACTATGCTGCCCAGGTAGGTCTTAAATTCCTGGGCTCAAGCGATCCTCCTGCTTGCACCTCCCGATGCGCCATGGTGCCTGGGCAGAAGCATATGTTTCAGTGTGCAACCTGTCCTCCAGCTCTGTGTAAATGTCAGATACTGATGATTGTGTACTTTTCGTTAGCTAACTAAATACCTCACTATCCAGAGGGGAAGCTCTTGTTTTTCACATGCTGAGTCCACCTCATCTGAAGGTGATTCAGCTTTAGTAAAAGTCTGCCATGAGACTTCCTCCTTTCTCTGTATCCTCTAACTCATTCCACACCCACCCAACTCCCTCCATGATCTTTCTGCGATTTACCAAGTTCTTTCACATCTTTTCCACTCCAAGGCATTCAAGGTCCACGCCGACATAGAGACTCCTGGCACGCATTCCTGGTCTGTTAGTATTCCCGTTCTCACTTTTCCTTTGTCTCATCGTTTTTGCCTATGGATTTATGTTCTGTTGATATATTTTACACATTTTTGTGAGTTGATCTAAATTCTTTCAGGGAAAAAAGATAAGATATAAATTACAGATGACCTTTGAACAGCGTGGGGTTAGGAATGTTGGTTCCTTGCACAATTGAAAATGTGCATGTAATTTTTGACTTCCCAAAACCTGAATTACTAATAGCCTGCTATTGCCTGGATGCCGTACTGATAATGTAAATAGTTGAGTAACACATATTTGGTATGTTATATGTATTTGGTATGGTTATATTTGGTATGTTATATGTATTATGGTATGGTTATATTTGGTTTGTTGCTGTATTCTTACCATAAAGTAAGCTACGGAAGGGATAATGTTACTTAAAAAATCACAAGAAAGAGAAAATATATTTACTATCATTATGTGGAAGTGGGTCATAATGAAGGTCCTCATCCTTGTCATTTTTTTTTTTTTGAAATGGAGTCTGGCTCTGTCACCTGGGTTAGAGTCCCACGGCATCCTAGCTCACGTTAACCTCACACCACTGGGTTCAAGTGATCATCCTGCCTTGGCCTCCCAAGTAGCTGGAACTGACTACCTGTGCCCATTATAGGTGCCCACCACAATGCCCAGCTAACTTTTCTGTTTTTAGTAAAGATTGAGTCTCTCTCTTGCTCAGATTGGTCTCAAACTCCTGACCTCCTGAACTCAAGCATTCCTCCTACCTGAGTTTCTCACCATGCCCTGCCTTTCGTCATCTTCTTACTGAGTAGGCTGAAGGGAAGGAGGAAGAAGAGGGGTTGGTCCTGCTGGCTCAGGGGTGATAGAGGCAGAAGAAAATCCACATATTAAGTGGAACCACATAGTTCAAAGTTGTGTTGTCTAAGGGTTAGGTATAATTGAGTAAGACTACCTCTAGGATAGTGTTTTCTTTGAGCACTGGTCTTGAGCAGCCAATTTGGTGAGAAGGTACTTTTTATTGGTAGGGCATTTACCTACTTACCCGTGTCCACTGCTTCTGCTCTCACATTTTGAGACACCAATGAGACTTCTTTTTCAGCTGCTCACAACAATATGCTTTGTTATCCCTTTGAAAAATCTTCTCCTTTTTGCAATTTCCCTGCCTTCATCCATGCCACTTCTTTTGCAGGTTTTTTTGTTTTGTTTTGTTTTGTTTTTCCAGAGCTGGGTTTGAACCTGCCACCTCCAGCATATGGGGCCGGTGCCCTACTCCTTTGAGCCACAGGCGCCGCCCATCCATGCCACTTTTAACTTCCTGCTACCCAAGTTTGACATTTCAGGGTTCAAACTAGTTCCCCTTGTATAATTATCAATTTCTTAATTCCATCCTTAAAACAGCTTCTACATCATTTCTCTGTTCATTTCCATGATCGAGATCCAGGTTTCTGTGATCTCAAGCATGAACCTATCCACCACAAAGTCTCTTTATGTTGTATCTCTAAATTAGAAACTATCTTATGCACAGATGTCAGCTTATTCTTTGCACATCAATATCACTGTGGTGTTGCCTTTCTTTTTTCTTTTTTTATTGTTTGGGATTCATTGAGGGTACAAAGAATTAGGTTACACTGACTGCATTTGTTAGGGGAAATCCCTCTTATAATTGGGTCCCACCTCCAAGAGGCGTGTCATACATCATAACCCCCATCCCCTACATCCTCCCTCTCCCTCTCCATCCTCCCCCTACCCACCACCTTGTATTAGCTCATCTACTGCTTTCAGATTATAATTGAGTACACTGGATTCTTGCTTCTCCATTCTTGTGATGCTTTACTAAGAAGAATGTGTTCCACTTCATCCAGGTTAATACAAAAGAGGTAGTCTCCATCTTTTTAATGGCTGCATAGTATCCCATGGTATACATATACCACAGCTTGTTAATTGTTTCCTGGATTGATGGGCATTTAGGTTGTTTCCACATTTTGGCAATTACAAATTGAGCTGCAATAAACAGTCTAGTGCAAATGTCTTTATAATAAAAGGATTTTTTTTTCTTGTAGGTAGATGCCTAATAATGAGAATTGCAGGACCAAATGGGAGGTCTAGTTTGTGTTCTTTGAGGATTCTCTATACTTCCTTCCAAACAGGTTGTATTAGTTTGCAGTCCCACCAGCAGTGTAAAAGTGTTCCCTTCTGTCTATGGTGTTGCCTTTCTTAAAAACACCTGGAAGCTCACTGTTACACATGAAGGATGTAGTAACTCACTATTAGAATTAAAACAATAATAATATTTTTTTTTTTTTAACAATAATAATATTTTGATAGGTGACTTATATATCTTCATTTGATCTTTGCATTGAGGACATAGATATCTCCTTATCCACTGTATAGAGGAGGTCTGACAATTAAGTTCACAAACTCACCCTAGGCAAAGTGCTATGTGCCTCATTGTTGAATATCACTATGGTCGCCATTGAAGAGCTCCCCTTGGGACATTATGCACCAACACCAGTGCCTAGTCCACCCTTCAAAGCACTTTTTCTAGGATGAGTTCATGAATTTAAACGTCTGACCTCGTGTATATAATACGTGTATTCCTCTTTATCCATTCTCTCAGGATATCTTCTCATTCAATCTTACAGAGCCCTGTAATGTAGCTCTTTATTATTATTGCTGTTGTCATTGGTGTCCGTCGTGATAGATGTTATCCCATGTGCCCAGGTCTTTCTCCAGGAGGGACCGAAGGCTGCTCTCTGACAGCTGTCAGTGGTTATTCCTTTCTTGGCTGGGGGGCGACACCTCACTCCCGGTCTTGTTCCTCCCCCAGGGAAGCTACCTCTAATGACTGATGTAGGCACATAAGGCCTGGCTCCCCCCCCCCCCCCGCACTGATCTGGGCCACTCTGAAGAGCCATCCTAGCTCCAGAGCTCCCCGGGGAGCTGAAGCCATGTTGCCTGCCTGGCAGCCCAGCTCTCCCTCTGCCCAGCCCTGCTTCCCTCTCTTTCTCTACAAGTATCGATCCACTTCTCACATGCTAATCTCCACATCAGAGTTTGCTTCCCCATTAAAATGTGGAGCACCACATTTTAAATATGAGGAAACTGAGGCTCAGGGAGATTAAGTGACTTCTGGATGTTTCATGGGCCAGAAATAGCAGGAGACCTGGTTCTGCTACTTGCTAGCCATGTGATTTTGTTCACATCATTTGAGGTCTCAGCCTCAGTTCCTTTGTCTCTACAGTGGGGATTACGTGAGCTGACTCACGGGATGATTGTGAGTTATCTCAGGAAGAAACGCAGATCAAAGCACCCAGCGTAATGTCCGCCTGAGTATACAAATCCCACAGCCAAGCTCCTCAGCTGGTAAACAGCAGGGTCTGCCCTCGAAGACTGTTCTCTGACTTTATTCCAGAGCTGCCCAAGAAAAACAGGATGTGAGCCACACACATAATTTTAAATGTTTGAGTAGCCACATTAGAAAGGTAAAAAGAAACAGGTGAAATTAACTGTAATATTATATTTAACTATTTAACTCAATGTACACAAAATGGTATCATTTTAACATGCAATCAATATACAAATTATTTGATATTCCTTTTCTCCATATTAAGTTTTGGAATCTGGATCACATCTCAGCTGAGCAGGAACACCTCAAGTGCTCAAGGACTGTGCCCTGAACAGGTCCCCCCGCTTCCCAGCTTGGGATAGGGATAGCTCTGCCTGTGCGGGCCCCTCTCTCCTTCCTACTCCCCAACAGAGGCTACCCCCTGACCCCTCTTTCTTGGCCTTGTCATCTCTCTCCAGGTCCCACACCACAGCTCATGTGGTTTGTCACACCTAGATTGACAAGACAAGCAAAGGAAACCATTCGGTCTAGATGGTGGGATGGTAAAAACCCTGCACATTAAAAGTCAACTAGGAATACATATCACAAATGTGGCAGAGAAGGAGTTAATAGACTCAGTCTTTAAAGAGTTTCTATTTTGATAAAAACACAAGAACTTCAACATAGAAAAGTGGGTGGGGAGCACGGATGGATAGTTCACAGATAAGGAAATAAATAAAAATGGCTTACGACAGATGGGGAAAAGCCCAGCTTTACCAGAAATTACAGAAATGTAAATTTCAACAACAAAATACCATTTTCCCTTTGCATCATGCAAGATTAATAGTAGGACACTCCCCAAGCTGGTGAGGGAGGTGAAAGCGGGGAGAAAAAAACAGCATCCATGCTGCCAACAGGAGGAAGGTCAGGAAAGCCTTAAAATATTCCAACTCTTTACCCAGTAATTCCTCTTCCAGGAATCTTGTAGAGAAATAATCAGAAATGCAGACAAAGACGTAAGGGCACAGATGTTAACCACAGCATTATTTATTATTCTACCAAAGCAACCCCAATGCCCAACATGAATTAGAGCAGCGGTTCTCAACCTGTGGGTCGCGACCCATAGGAACTGTATTAAAGGGCTGCGGCATTAGGAAGGTTGAGAACCCCTGAATTAGAGCATACCCAGACAATGGGAAGCCTGGTAGCTACCTGAGAATGATGTTGACTAAGATGTTTGCTTAATGGTATGGGAAAAAATTTTAATATAAACTTAAAAATTAAATAAGAAACTAAATTGTACCTTCAGTATGAACTCAACTAGCTAAATTTTGTGAGAATGAAAAATTATGATATGATCATGATATATTATGATACTAGCTATATGATAAAGAAAGCATATCAGTGAAACGATTTTTGGTTCCTGTGAGGTTGGTGATGGTTATTGTTGTCTTTATGTATTTTAAGGGAGCATCTTCATCTCCCCAGCAAGTTCCCTGTGGCTCTTTCAAGTCCCTACCCTCCCTGCTAGTGGCAAGCTCTGTTTTCATTTTTTCTCCTTAGTTGGTGTTCCTGTTCTAGAACCTCTTAAGAAAGGACTCATACGTACAGTTCTGGCTGGGTGTGGTGGCTCGTGCCTGTAATTCCAGCACTTGGGGAAGCTGAAGTGGGAGGATCAGTTGAGGCCAGAAGTTTGAAGAAGCCTGAGCAACATGGTGAGACCATGTCTCTAAAAAAAAAAATTAGCTGACTCTTGTGGTACATGCCTGTGGGCTCAGCCACTCAGTGGGCTGAGGCAGGAGGATTGCCTTGAATCTGGGAGTTGGAGATTGGGATGAGCTGTGATCATGGCACTGCCCTCCAACCTGGGCCACAAGTGAGATCCTGTCTCAGGAAAAAAAGTTTGTACTCTTTTTTTATGTCTGGATTCTTTGGCTCAACGTTATGTCTATGAGTTTGATATTTATTTTAATTTTCTAAATTTTATGTGTTGCACCTGCCTGATGCCAATAATTCTGAAAAAGATCATCTCATAAAAGCAGGAAGCTCATTTTGTGATGGGGCACTTGGCTGTTGCTACAAGGGCATTTCTCACGCTTCTGCGCGTCATGCGGCTGACCTCGGACAGCAGCTCATCTGCTCCCGGTTCTGATGGGGCAGAGTCTCTCTACTCACCCTGCAGAGTGCCGCGGCCCAGCTGCAGAGGATGCTGGGTCCTCCGCAGGAGGCGTCCCACTGTCTGCGTTTCAGGACTCTGGCCCCCTTTTGCTTGGTGTCACCTCATGGAAAGGCTACAAGGAGCTGGTGCTTTGGCTGCTCTTCCTTTCACTCTGTGTAAGTGATGAGCTGAGTCCAAAAAGGGCGGGCTGTTTCCCCACCAGCCGAATCCTCAATTAGGCCTCAGCCTTGCCTTGTGTCTGGCAGTTTCAGGGATGGTCACGAGAGGAACAGCCCTTTCTCTCAGGCAGGGTGTTCACTTCCTTCTCTGGGGTGGCTTCCTGGCATGGCACACTACTCACCCCAGGTTCCTGGGGTGGCCTCAGGGGTCCCAAGGGAGGACAGTTCACCCAGGTCCTGGGGACGCTGAGGAGGAAATGTCCCACTGACATTATAGGTGAGGAAACTGAGGCAAGAGGCTGAGTCCTTCACTGCTGGTGATAGGTTGATGGCTCCGTGAGTGACAAAGCTGGGACAAGAGCCCGGGTGTCCTGACCCCCTGCTGAATGCTTTTATGCTGTGAAGCTCTCCGTCAGCAATTTCTTTCCCCTTAGGCTCACTGCCCTCTGCCAGACATAGCAAATACCTTATTGCCATGCCGCGCTGAGAGCCGCCGGCCGACATGGGGGCGCATGCGGAGGAGGAGAGCCCCCCAGGAGCTTGTTGGTTAAGAGGAATGTCCCAAACACCTCGTCCCTCCATGGCTGTCCCTGCCCCAGACCTGGCTGTCTGCGTTCAGCCACAGAATTCACTTGTGGTCCTTGCACGTCGGGTGCCAGATTCTAACCAAGAGGCTCAGCACTTGCCCTCACGCTTTATTCGGAATGAAAAAAAATAAACTCAATGGACAGATGCTCTTCAGTTTATGATGGTGTTACATCCAGATCAACCTGTCGTAGGTTGAAAGCATTATAAGTCAAAAATGCATTATTCCACCTAACCTACCGAACATTCTAGCTTGGCCTGACCTACTTCGGATATGCCCAGAACACTTACATCAGCCTACACTTGGGCACAGTCCCCCAACACAAAGCTAACGTTATAATAAAGTGTTGAATATCTCGTGCAATTTATTAAATACTGCACTAAAAGTGAAAACCAAAGCGGCTGGAGGGGCACTCCGAATAAGGTTTCTACTGGAGGCCTCTCACTTTTGCGCCATCCTAAAGTTGAAAAATCATTAAGTCAGACCATCGTAAATCAAGACCGTCTGTCCATGTCTGCAGAGTGTAAGCTCCTCGGAGAGCCTTGTGCTTCACTCTGTATTCTGATGCCTCCCCTGCAGTTCCCGGGTTGACAGAGGCTCAGCAAGAAGGCCCACACGTCCCTGAGTGTCCGGGAGCCGGCAGGAAGGAGGGGCGTGCGAGCTCATGACGTCATACTTTTCCTTCTACGGAAGTCGGAAGTCGGCTGTTGGGTTTGCCGGTAGGATGCCCTGTCTCCTCTCCTGCCCTGGCCCTACACTCAGCTCCCGCACAGTAGGACCTGAAAGGGGCTGGTTTTTAGGGAAGAGTATTCAGTAACTCCATTATACTCCCAGAGGGTCGTCAGGGTTTTCCCAAAGCTTCCATTTAGGAATATCAGATGTTCCTTTTTACAAAAAACTTTTAAATAAATTATCACTTCCAGCCATCCCATAAAAAGAAACAGCGGGAGAGGAGCTTAGGGAAAAAAAAAAGATAGAGAAACCCAACCTAATCTTCAATAGGACTTTTCCTTACTGGAATACCCAGTTTTCCTAACTGGAATGCTCAGGTCAAGATGATCAAAAACTGTGCCATTTGGAAGAGTTGATTAGTGTATTTTGAGATTTTTCCAGGGAAATTGCTGGAAAACCAGGGGCTTCTGGGAAATACATAATTCATAGTGAGATGATCCACCATTTTCTCAGTGAAGCCTGCTTCTTTAATTCTGTGACATAATATCTGACTCATATCTTTGTCTAATACCTTTCAAGACCCAGCAGATATTAATAGGCCACTCTCTTGGGTGCCCGCTGATGAACGAAGAGAGGCTCTGACCCTCCGTCTGAGCCTGTGAGGAATATGCACGCTCCATCCAGGGCTGCTCTCAGTGTGGCTCCATTGTACTCTCTCTTCTTTTACAGAATCTGAAGACAGAGTTGGAATAAACCATAGGCCTCATGGGGACCCATCCATCTGCGGTGTTATTTTGGACACTGCCTCTCCATGACGTCTTTCCTAACCTGGCAGGCAGACAAATTACTCCTTGCTCTGGGTTCCTATGCACCTTGCACGGAGTCTGTTATAGCTGACCCCAGAGTGCATTATAAATACTTGTTTGCATGTCTGTCTCCTGATCTGTGGGCTCCTGAGAGCCAACATCATGTCTGTCTCAGGGTGGCATTCCACCCGGGCTCCTAGCAGAGTTCCTGGCAAATACGTGTAGTAGCCACTGATGTTCATTAAATGAATAGAGAAAGTTCCACATTCTGCTGACAATAAAGCTGGGGATGCAAAGAGTGAGATGAGGTGCCTTGGGTGTGATAAAGACCTTTAGCACTGCTTATATTCTATGCAAATAATTATGAAAGGGAACCAGCTATTAGTGAAGTGTGTTGGTTCCATTTTCTATATTTGCTACCTCTGACCGGATTTAAGAGGCCACATGCTTCTAGCTTGTCCTTGCGTGTTGCTTCATTATACTGTTTAATGTGGTTTGGTTTGCTCTGGTTAATGACGGAAAGCTGCAACCCTTGCTCTTTGCCCCAAAGAGGACAGGAATTTCTTGCTCAAACTTCAGAGTGGTTTGGCAGCCTGTTCTTTGTATAATTACAGGAAGACGGAGTTGGCTGGGAAGTATGAGATCATTTCCTGGATCTTTTTTCTTTTCTTTTATTCCCTCTTTTTCTTAGTGTCTATTGTTTTTTAGATAACTCACAGAGTCCATCTGACTATGGGCTTGGAACATATGGTGATAAGACATGTTTTGACCTCAAAATTCTGAGCTATCTCTTGCAAAACATGGAGCAAAGTTCCCCATTTGCTCTTGACGTTACCAAGAGCAGAGTATCAGTCTGGTTGACGGGTGGGGTGGGAGTCTTCAGCTTTGTAAACTTATGCTCAGAAAACTGTTTGCCCCACATTTTCTTTCTGACTCTATGTGCACTAAAGTATTATGAAAAGAGAATGAACATTGAAACTGCCAGAGATGATCTTCAAAGTATATAAGAACTTTTCTCACACAGGCAAAACGAATCAGAGGCTGCTGACCCTTTAATTGCTGAGTTGAGGTGACTTGGGGGTGGGGCCGGGGAGTCAGGGCAAGGAAGTTATGGGGGGAGAACAAGGGTTTGAGGCAGCAGCTGTTACGAAGCTAGTTCAACATCTATACAAATTATATGGCCACACAGTGTATCCCCATAGAATATCTGCCCCAGAGACTAAGAAAGAACTGGTGAAATTAACTTCTCCACCAAATACTCTTAAACAGTGATTCCCAAACTGTTCCCCCAATGGAATCCCTGGAGGATATTTAAAAAATGCCGAATCCAGGCTGCAATCTCTGGGGTGGGATCCAGTGTCATTGACGTTTCCCAGGTTACTCTATCATATTAAGTTATTTTGTCTATGGGGCATTGGCTTCCTTTTTGGTAAGACAGCAATACCCAGCTCATCAGCTTTTTGAGGAAAATCAAATGAGTATGTGCAGTGTCTGACATATATTAGGCTCTCACTAGCTATTTTCCTTTCTTTTCTTTCAGGAACTCTTTATTTTCCCTTCCTTATTTTCCATTGTCTCTTTTATGGAGGAGGAAAAAAATCTTTTCTGTTTATCCCTCTTGGGTTCATTGCTTGGGGCCCCAGTAACAAAAGGCAGATTAACAGGAGAAAAGCATACCCATTTATTTAATGTGAGTTTTATATAATATGGGAGCCTCATAAAGAAAGGAAGACTCAAGAAAGTAGTTAAACCTGAGTGTTTTGAGGCTAAGTCTGAAGAGTAGGAAGTCATGGAGAAAAATGACAGGATAAACAGGGTGTGAGTAGGGCGGGTGAGACTTAGCCAGGCCTGTTGGTTTAGGCCCCTCTCTGTGTCCCTCTGTGGTCTAAGATAAGCACTCTCCTTTCTTCTGGGTATCGGGAGGGCACTTCTCCTGTGACAGTCTCACGACCTGCTTGAGGGGAAGGTCAGATTGTCCTTCCCACACGTGCTATTTTTCAAATTCCTTCAGCTTAAAACAGTCTGCTAAGGTGCTATATTTTGGGTAGCATATCCTGAACCCCCTCATTCTGAGAGATCACTATTTGTATGAACATTCGGCCACTTTAGCAAGAAAAATTCAGGAGAAGGGAGCCAGAAGAGTGGGTTAACCCAGATAGAATCCTCAATATTAAGTGATATTTTAGAGTGAATATTTTTTCAGCTTTATTAAGGTATAATTGACATATGTACATATATATAAACTGCATATATTTTAAGTATACAATTTGATATGTATATACCTACAAACTAATAACCACAGTTAAGTTTTATATTTTTAATTTATTTATTTTTTATTTTTTTGAGACAGAGCCTCAAACTGTCACCCTGGATAGGGTGCCGTGGCATCACAGCTCACAGCAACCTCCAATTCCTGGGCTCAAGTGAGTCTCCTGCCTCTGCCTCCCAAGTAGCTGGGACTACAGGTGCCCGCCACAACATCTGGCCATTTTTTTTTGGTTGCAGCCATCATTGTTGTTTGTCTGGCCTGGGCTGGATTCAAACCCACCAGCTCAGGTGTATGTGGCTGGCGCCTTAGCCGCTTGAGCCACAGGCGCCAAGCCCACAGTTAAGTTTTTAAAAATATATTTTTCCACAGCAGCGCTTGTGGCTTAAAAGAGTAGGGCGCCTGCCCCATATGCCAGATATGCCGGAGGTGGCAGGTTCAAACCCAGCCCCAGCTAAAAACTGCAAAAAAGAAAAAATATATATATATATCTCCAAAGAAATGAGAAGAAATTTCTAAAATCCTACCAAAGGAGAGTACTTATGTATGTGTGTGTACCTACACACATTTAGCTCCTTGGGATTTTGGCAAACATACCTTAAAAGTTCTCAGATATACAGGATCTTTTGAATGTTAAACAAAATTACTAATCTCAAATCATGTATTTTATACATGATTCTGTTTTCATCATTTCCAATTTAGGCCATGAATTTTTAATTTTATTTAATAGTTTATAAAAACCTGAGTATATATTATCATGCCTGATACTTGTGGTGTGATTTTATTCTCACTAAAGCCCTGAGTGTTAATTATTATCCTCTGTCTCTTAAAGCTGAAGCATATAAAAGGACTTGGTTAATATCACAACAGTTTTTGACAACTGATTCCCAGTTCAGAATTCTTTGTAGTTCAGAGAGGCTTGAAGTACTTAACAATTCATGGGGAAAAACATCTTTAAACAGTTTTAATATTTATTTTTTAAATGAAGATGTATGTTTTCCATGATACACCATCATTTTTGCACCCTGTTGGAATAAATGAACTTTGGCATTAATGAATTCTGTTAGAAACTTGTGATACTTTTGATGCATTGCCAATTAGCCTAGAAGGTAAAAGGCCCTAGTGATATCCAGACAGCTTCAATTTGTTTTATTTTACTTTGGAGTAATTTATAATTTTTGGGATTGAGTGCCTTCCTTTTTTCTTATTTTTTGAAGAAGGAAGTTGTGAATAATACAGTATGACCATTGACCACTGGGCATTTTCTTACATACTATTGCAATATTCTAGATAATTAACCTAGAGAAAAAGCCCATTCTCTTCAAGGGAAATGAGAAGATGTCTATCTTTACTGTGTGAAATGAAGCCAAAGTAGAACAAAAAGGCTCAACCCTGCAAGTAACAGGATCATGGGATTTTAGAGTTGCAAGTTCCCAATAAGTTAGTAAAAAATGTAAAGCCGGAAGGGATCTTCTCGACTCTCTAGATTACCTGCCTGTCCTCAGAGCACAAAACTGAGTTCCATCAAGGGGAGATGGGTTCTCCAAGGTCACGTGGCTAGTTGCCAAGTTCAGCTTAGCACAGAAGTCTCCTAACTCTTGGAGATCTTCCCACTGGACCAGCAGAGATCCCAGCTCCTTTAAGGGTGAGGAGCCCTTTTGAGAGTCAGAACCATTTCACAGAGAATCATACAACTCTTGATTGGTTAAGAAAAGACATAATGAGGAAAAGCAACCAGAAATTCATCAGTAATTTTAAGTTCTTTTATACGGCACCATCTCTTTTCACAGCCAGAAGCAAAAGATCCAGGAATCTCTGGGTGGAGGTTGGGGATGCTCCTCTGCTTGTCTGGAAGTTTCACTACCCAGTGGAGAAACATGTCCACTAAGAGATAAAAATCCTTTGGGACTAGGGCCACCACTGGCAATTTGATAGATGTTAGGGATGTAGAGTAGCAGCAAAGGAGCTCAAGGTTGATTATCAAGGAAAGGTGTGACTGTAAAATAGGGTGCAGGGGACTCTAAAAGTTGGCAGAAATCTGTGACCACGTGGGCAGGTGTGCCATCTCCCCATTATTGCCTTACTCCTGCTTACTTATTTGATTTCGGAGAAGGTTATCTGCATGACCCAGTTAAAGAATCGCATTTGGTTTAAGCTGGCATGACATTCCCCTCTCTCTTTGCTAGATATTTGATTTCACAGTCAGAAATGGCGGTGTGACCCAGTTTTGGCTGGGAAGACAGAGGAGCAGGCTGCTGGGAGCACCTTGGAAAGTTTTGCCTTTGCTGATAAAAAGTCCAGCTACAGCTGCAGCCCCTGTCACTCTCTCTCTGGGCTCCCTGCCTTGAAGGTGGTCAGGATGCCCGTGGTGGTGGTGCTCAAACTTGTGATCATGAGGCAAAGGGCAGGAGCAGAATGGAGATGTGACCCGGAGACCTGCCCATCCTGTTACACCAGTGCCAGGAATTGCTGTCTACTTCTTGCTACACGAGAAAAGCCCAACCCTTATTTATTTAAGCCACTGTTAGTTTTTCTAGAGTTTATAGTTGGAGCCATTAAAACCGCTGTTGGGTTTTTATCATTTGCAGCCAAAAGATTTCCTGATAGCAAAAGTGAGTTACCCATTGGGCAAAAAGCAAAGGGAACCCAAAAGAGATAAAGAAGGGAGTTATAAATGGTAGCTACAGCCATAGGACCAGTCATAGAAGTAAAGGCATGGTCCCGCCTTTCCCAGGTGTATTTTCTACCCTCTGCTGAAAAAGCATCTGAAAATAGAGTAGTTATGCCTCATTCCTCCTCACATGTTTTAAAAAACAAAGGAGGGTCAGGAGAAAACTACTAAATGCAGAACACGAATGTTTTCACACAGTAATGAGAAAATCTCATGAATGTTATGTCGAACAGGCGGATGAAAGTATCTCAGATTGTATGTGAAGACCGGGCACTGTACCCCATGATTGAACTAGTGTACACAGCTGTGATTCAATAATAAATAAATAGATATTATTTTAGTTATTGCTAGCTTAAGACTGTTCTGTTTACCTTCCACTATGTTTATTAGGTGTTTAGGGGGTGTGTACACTTCCCATTTACCCCAAGTTTGTAGGATGAGGAGGAACGGCCCTTGGAAAGAGTTGCAGAGGGAACACGGGGGGGGGGGGGTGCATCACCAGCAGATCATGGCTTGATGCTGAAAAGCAGCTTTCCAAGGGGCCATCTGACTTGGCCGCTGCACGCGGCACCTGCAGGACTCATGCCTGTCGTTGCCTCCTTGCCGGGAGCAGGTGAGCTGTGTGTAGCTACGTGTGTAACGATCAGGATAGATCGAGTTGGAGCTGTGAAGACAGACGGGCTTGTGGCAGGTGTACAATCAAGGAATGGAATAGCTGTCACGGGGCCTGCGGTGGTTCACATTCTCTTCCAGCTGAAACTCTTTTGCCTCAATAGCATCCACGTACATTTGCAAAACAGTGGTTCATCTATTAATACTAGGAGGCTCCTGAAATATCTCCACAGCCCCCAGGAGCTGGGAACCACAGGTTGACCTACTCTGTCTAGGGTGCAGGATTTAATTAGCAGCCTTTGCCCTGCCCACTAGCAGTAGGAGGGGGGTGCAGTGCCCAGGGAAACAATCCTGTTCTTCCACGACAGTTTAGTAAAGCTTGCTCGACCTAGCACTGACTTGTGCGGACTGAGCAGCCATCCCATGGTAGAATAGGCAAGGGACCATGTGCTACTGTACATAAGGTCCCTGAGGACACTCCAGTTCTGAATTCTCTCTGACAGCCCTGCCCCCTATGGAAGATGCTTCCCAGACTGGAGACAAGCTTACTGCTCTTCCCGTCTAACCCTCAGACTCTGTCCTTAATTCTCCTCTGCCCCAGTCACTGCCTCTACTGCCGGGTCAGTTCTTGATGCACATGGCTTATTCTCCAATTTTTGTGCATGCACAGAATGCAGGCAAGAATGATTCTTGATGGCTGCCTGGCAGGCTGAGGGAGGAAAGACTGGGCCAGGGCATGGGATGCTCCCCTGGGGATCAAGAGTCAGGCTCCAGAATCCCTCTGCTAGAGGGACAGAGGTGATAGGAAGGACCACCAGAAAGGTGGGGGTTGGGGTGGGTGGGCATGAAGACAAATTTTATCTATTTAATTTTATTTTTTTTCCCCTCTGAGTTTTCAAGAGGTCAGTGTGTATAGTTTTTTCCTTGGTAAGACCCACATCAATTACAATGAGAGAAATTTCAGCTTTTTTTCCTCATAACACTTG
Organism: Arctocebus calabarensis; assembly: GCA_963573935.1. Classification (NCBI taxonomy): domain Eukaryota; kingdom Metazoa; phylum Chordata; class Mammalia; order Primates; family Lorisidae; genus Arctocebus; species Arctocebus calabarensis. The sequence goes on along the minus strand of CAUYON010140252.1, from coordinate 18,379 downwards.
TTAATTTTTAAAAATGTCATTCTATTAGTCCTGTTAAGAAACAATGCATCAGGAAGCTTGCTGGTTTTTTCTATGAGCTTGCCTGGGACAAAGGAAATAATGTGGAATTTGAAGGGAAACTGGATTCTCTGCTACTGGGCATGTGACATTGGACAAGTCACTGAACCTTGCGAAGTTCCTGTTTCTTCACCGTAACATGGTGGTAATGTAACACCTGTCCCGCGGGAACTTTCAGGGAGAGTGTGTGCGAAGTGCCCTCGTGGTGCAGGAAGACCCAGGGCCCCCAGCACTCTGTAATGACAGCAGAGATGGCCTGGACTCTTGCCAGGAGCCAGGTAGCGCACTGAGCCACCCGCTCATTTGATACAGAGCCACGTCCTCTGTCACCCCTCCTGCATGTTTCCCCCGGAGAGTGCCCAGGGGCCTTTCTAAGCAACCTCTGAGGTTTAAAAACCACTGCTGAGCGGGAAACAGAACAAAGACCCCACAGGACACTGAGGCCCTGCCTGGGCTTCACTGGGGCAGCCACAGAGACACAGCCAGGCTTAGTGGGTCAGGCCGGGGGCTGGTGGGCAGGTGTCCCTGGAGGAGTCCCGAAGTGGATGAGATTGAGTTATGAGTCAGCGCCCCCAAGTGCTCTGGGGCCCTCAGCAGACTCAGCACGTAACTGCCTGGGGAGAAAGTTCTGCCCTGGACCCCAGATGGTTGGTGGGTATCGTGAAGGAACAGAAGAACATTCCCCCAAAGCCCCCTGCAAGGCCGATGGCAGTAAGCGTGGAGAGGCTGAGTCCCGTGGGCAGGTGTGCGGGTCCCCTCCAGGGAGGTCCAGCGCAGCTGAGAGGGCTCAGGCCAGAGGTGCTGAAGGGAAGGACCAAGTTAAAGATGCAAAGGGGAGTCAGAACCCGCCGAATCAGTCCAGAGGGTCGGGGGCTCTGTTGCCAGGAACACCTGTTAGAATTTCTTACATGTAGGCTCAACAAAGCCAGAATCCTTAAAAGCAGCTTCTTTCTGTCCACATGGGTTCAGCACCCTTGGAAGAAGGGAGTGCGTGCGTGCGTGCATGTGCGTGCTTGCGTGCGTGCGTGCCTGTGGAGGTAGACGGCGTTCCCAGTCTGGGCCTCTCCATTTTTTTTAGGACTTTATCCCTCAATCATTCTTCCCAGTGCAAGTTTTTGCCTTTTTCTAAAATCCTAGGAGGGAGAGATCTTGGAGCGTTCAGTGAGGCGCCTGTGTAACAAACCACCCAGGGTCACTTAGGTGGCAGCAGCCCTGGTGACTCCCGATACTCACGCGTGGAGTGACGGATCCGGGAATCCGCAATAATCCCGCTCCCAGCCCGGACCTGCTGGTGCGCAGTGCTGACGCGAAAGAGATGGGGTTCGTTCAGTGACCCCTCAGAAACTCCCGGGTCTTGAATATTAGCACTAAACGTTCGCATTTTACACAGGAAGAAACTGAGGCTCAGTTTTAGGGCCATTCAGATGTGACAGATTTGATGACCCACTCTCTTCCTTGCCCAATATTCGTTTTTGTCTGGGAAGTTGAATCCTGATCAAGTGATGGGGGATGATTTCCATCAAGGTGGTTCGTCAGAATCCCTGGGAGCCCTGACAAAATAAAGATGTGGGGCCCCCTCTCCGGATCAACTAAATTCGAATCTCTATTTGGAAGATACAGGATGTATTTTAAATATGCTCCGTGGGTGCTTCTAACAGGAGCAAGATGCTAGAAGAATAATTTTCTCTGAACAATCCAACGTGGGCTTGTGGACTTAGGCAGCTGGATTTCCACCAGTTGCTTTTGCTCTGACAGCGGTAGCAGAACAGCAAGGTTAAGAATGGTGCTCTGGAGCCCAGCTGCCTCCTGCTTCTACTGCGTTGTCTGGGCACATTACCTAACTATTAGCTCTTTGGTTTCCCGTCTATAAAATGGAGCTAATAAGAATGTAGGTTATTGATTATGATTTCAGATGGTAACTGAGAAAATTAAGTCAATATGTGTCTGGCAAATGATAATAAGCCTTATCCTGATGAGCATTGGTTAGTCTTATCAGTGCATCTGACTTGATGGTTTCAAAGTCAGCTTGCTATTTGCTTTTCAGTTTGGAAATTGAAGCCCATTGGTTTTCCTCTTTGGAAATTCTTTTTAACTGGAAACGGAAGGCACGTTCATGCAAATTGGTTCAGGTTCACAGGTGCAGAGTGATCCGGAAATTAGCCTTGGCTAAAAATAAACCAGCTTGATCATTTCTGTTTCCAGTAATACTGTGAATTAGGTAGCTGGAACATTTTCCCTTCCAAAGCAACTGAAATGCTGGATAGAGTATGCTTTAAAAAATCTTTTAAAATGCACTTGTGAGCCGACATGGAGATAAGACATTTTCTGAGCTCCAAACACATTGAAAGGACACAAGAACCCTGGGAGGTAAGTGAATACCTAAACATATTTTTTTACAATAGAAATTTCTGCCAAGTGTCAGAGCCTTGGGCTTCATCCTTGGAGATTGTATGAGGACAGGAGACAGGAGTTTAACTTCAGGACTTGCCAAAGTAGAGTACTTAACAAGGGATTCTCAAATAAAGCTAGGATCCCAAAGGAATAGACATATTTGAGAGGAACACAGAAGAGATGTAAAAAAAGTCTGTCTCAACCCAGATAATCACTTTGGTCTGGCGCAAACTGACTCTTACTTGCATTTGCCAATTCCTACCACAGGTGTAGTCTCAAATCCCTAACTCTGAAAATTTAAAGTGTTCTCAGTTTGGAATTACATCACATGATCAACTGAATAAAGGAAAATACATTTTGGAGAAATTCTCTGCCTCTCAGAATTTCCAATGATAAATGTCCAAAGAAAATGAGTAGCATACAGGCAATAATCACAAAACACACAATGAAACCAAATATTATGAATGAGAGAAGCAGCAGGAGAAAGACTTCAGGTAGTAGAAACTGATGGACAAGAGCTTCAGATACTTGATATATTGAGCACCAAAAGCAAAATAAACATGCAAAATATGTTTGAAGATGTAAACACAAAGTCTGAGCTAGAGCAGGGAGCAAACATCTCGATAAATATAACTTGTAAAAGTGGAAAAGAAAATAATCGAAATAAAAGCCTCAATGAATGGAGTAAACTAAAAAATAGATACAGTTAGAAATGATGAAGATGGATGCAATGGAATTATCATAGTTGTGAATTTGAGAAGTTAGAACAAATGGGACAAAAGTGAAAAAAGAGAAAAGACAAATGAGAAGTTTTAATTAGGTGTGTAGGGGGGATTTTATTCTAAATTGATAGTGGCTGAGAATTTTCCAGAACTCTTGAAAGACATTAATTTTCAATAAATCTGGAGGAGGATAAATAAAAAACAGCATGCTTAGACATTGAGGGCATTGCCTCATACCTCCTACCTAGATACAGTTGTACTAAGTACAGAGTAAAGAAAAAGAAATGCCCTTAAAAGCAGCCAGGGAGAAAAGATGGACCCTCTATAAAAGAACGGCAATGCAGTGTCAGGGATGACTTCTTGCCCATAATAATGGGAACCAGGGACAGTGAAATAATACCTTCGGTGGGGATAGAAAATAATTGTCAATAAAAATTCTAAGTTTATCCAAATGATTTTTAAAAATAAAGGCAAAATACAGATATTTCAAATAAAATGCACAAACAAAAATGGATAACTTATTGCCAGAAGGTTCCCACTAAAGGAAATTCCTTCAATGTACTTCAGGCAGGAGGAAATGGTCCAAGAGAGAGTATCTGAGATATAAAAAGAAATAGTGAGCAGGCAGATGGTATAAATGGAGAGAAGATACTTGTGAATTCTAACCACAAAGGACTTCCAGAATACATAATCGTTCTTGTGAAGCAATAATTACTCTATGGTGTCATTTGACAAAACAAATGGGCAAAATATATGGCTGGACATTTTACAGAAGAGGATCACGCATGAGACTCATTAGTGTTGTAAAGGGTGTGGAGTCATAAGAACTTCTATTAACTGCTGGTAGGAATACGAGTTGGTACAACTATTTTGAAAAACAGTGTAGTATTTAATATGACCTAGTAAAGCTGGACATTCACATGTTTTATAACCCAGCAATTCCACCTCTACCTGAAGACACCCTTATGCATGTGTGTCAGGAGACAAATGTAAGAAAACTCAGTTTCTCTTAATGGCTCCAAACTGGAAACAACCCAATACCCATCAATGGTAGATGAATAAATAAGTTGTGGTCTGTTTGATTCAATACATGAAGGGATGCTATACAGAAGTGAAAATGAATGAACTATACACAGTTGCCCTCAATAACATGAAGAAATCTTAAAAGCATAAAACTGAGTCCAGGAAGAAAGTCATAGATGAATTCATAATAGTATTGATAAAAATATCAAAACCAAAATGAATAGGTGTATTTTTAGCGGTAAGAGAATAGTTAACACAGAAATCAGGCTAGCAATTAGCTCTGGGGGAAAGAGGAAAGAGAGATCTTGATAAGACATGTCAGGACTCTAAAGTTTGGTAAGATTTTATCTCTGTTCCTCAGTGGTGAATACACTATTCATTTTGTCACATTTTCTAAATTCTACATCAGCTTTTTATAATCCTCTGTGTGTATGGTATAGTTCACCCTTTAAACAAAACAGCAAAAGGGCAAATAAAACTGAGACTCAACTGAACGAAAATTGTGGGGGAAATGTAAGGTATTCCATACTGGAGATCCCGGAGCTAAGAAGCCACTTATAGTGTATCCAACAGGGCTTCCCCACCTCCCCAGGTCTGTTTCTTGGGTGAGTCCTCTCTGACACACGCTTGCTCCTGCCTGATCCTCCACTCTGGCAAGGAAAAGAAAGGGGCCTTTCTCTTTCTCTCTTTTTCCCTTTGTGATAATGAGATTGCAAGTCTGGGTCAACTACTGTGTCCAAGGTCACAGGGCTGGTGAAGGTTCCCTGTCCACCACTCTCTTCACCTATTATGCAGGGTTTTATTTTATCCTTCCCGGGAGGGCCTCAGAGAAGAGAATATTAAAAGGCTACAGTAATTAGCCTCACATTGCAACACCCTTGACTCTGGGCTACCTCCTATGACAGAGCAGAGAATAATTTCATTCTGCTTTTCTTAGATAGGTCTGAGATTCTGGCTGGAAAGCAGAAGAGGATTTCCTGAAGACGCCCAAGGGTGTCTGGCACAGAATTGGGTCACTGTTATTCCCAGTGGACTTTGAACACTTAACTGCAGATGCTGTGGAGGGCAAAACATAAGTTCTCATCTGTGGGGGTGGGTGGTAGGTTGTATGGGCAAATTGGAGTAAGAGAGACAGATTTCCAGTGTTGAGAATTGTAGTGTTCCAACCTGAAATTTTTACCTCTCTTGGTTTTAGCCTGTGAGCTGTGGAGCAGAGGTATAGGTGAGTAGGTGAGAGCTGCAGGTGTGTAGATGAGGGCTGCTGGTGTGCAGGTGAGAGCTGCTGGTGAGTAGGTGAGAGTTGATGGTGAGCAGGTGAGAGCTGCAGTGAGCAGGTGAGAGCTGCAGTGAGCAGGTGAGAGTTGCAGGTGAGCAGGTGAGAGTTGATGGTGAGCAGGTGAGAGCTGCTGGTGAGCAGGCGAGAGCTGCAGTGAGCAAGTGAGAGCTGCAGTGAGTAGGTGAGAGCTGCAAGTGAGCAGGTGAGAGCAGGTAAGAGCTGCAGTGAGTAGGTGAGAGCTGCAGGTGAGCAGGTGAGAGCTGCAGTGAGCCGGTAAGAGCTGCAGTGAGCAGGTGAGAGGTGCAGGTGAGCAGGTGAGAGCTGCAGTGAGCTGGTGAGAGCTGCAGGTGAGCAGGTGAGAGCTGCAGTGCAGGTGAGAGCTGCAGTGAGCTGGTGAGAGCTGCAGTGAGCAGGTGAGAGCTGCAGTGCAGGTGAGAGCTGCAGTGAGCAGGTGAGAGCTGCAGTGAGCTGGTGAGAGCTGCAGTGAGCAGGTGAGAGCTGCAGTGCAGGTGAGAGCTGCAGTGAGCAGGTGGGAGCTGCAGTGAGGTGAGAGCTGCAGTGAGCAGGTGAGAGCTGCAGGTGAGCAGGTGAGAGCTGCAGTGCAGGTGAGAGCTGCAGTGAGCAGGTGGGAGCTGCAGTGAGGTGAGAGCTGCTGGTGAGCAGGTAAGAGCTGCAGGTGAGCAGGTGAGAGCTGCAGTGCAGGTGAGAGCTGCAGGTGAGCAGGTGAGAGCTGCAGTGAGCAGGTGGGAGCTGCAGTGAGGTGAGAGCTGCAGTGAGCAGGTGAGAGCTGCTGGTGAGTAGGTGGGAGCTGCAGTGAGCAGGTGGGAGCTGTAGTGAGCAGGTGAGAGCTGTAGTGAGCAGGTGGGAGCTGCAGTGAGGTGAGAGCTGCTGGTGAGCAGGTAAGAGCTGCAGGTGAGCAGGTGAGAGCTGCAGTGAGCAGGTGAGAGCTGCTGGTGAGCAGGTGAGAGCTGTAGTGAGCAGGTGAGAGCTGTAGTGAGCAGGTGAGACCTGCTAGTGAGCAGGTGTGCATCTGGAGGCTCATTACACTGCCCTAAGACTCTGTCCCCTTGTGTCTGTAGCTATACTAAGGAAGTAATTTGTAGCTCTTTTTAAAAAAATAGTTCCTTTCAGTTCAAACATATATAAAAAAAAATATTGGAGGGTATAAAATACACCCCCACCTGGGGTTTGGGCATTGCTGGAGACACCAGGCTGCTTAAAGACTAAGCTTCAGGACTCTGAATCCATTGTTGCCTACAAGGAGGAGGGGAGTGGGGAGTGCTTTTCCTGAACTGCTGTTGTTGTGGTGATCCATACCAAACCAAAGGTTGTTTCTGTTTTTCTTTGGCAGATGATCAAAATCCCCACTTGAGAATGTGACAATAATTCAAGGTTCCTGGCAGAACCTTGTAGAGCGTGTCAGGGCCCGGTCAGATACTTGACCTCTGACACATGACCAAGAGCTGCCAGCCTGACATTCCCGTGGTGCAAGCACGACCCCTGGGGGGGAGCTGGCCTCCTGCTGCAGGTGTCTCAGTGAGCCCATGGCCTCTGAGCCACTCTATGATTATCCCCCTTTTGTTATTAGCCTGGGGCTGGGGGGATGTTATCACAGGCTTAACAATCAATGAACTGACTCAGGAGGACCATCTCACCTTTGTAGAAAATCTAGCCTGTTTAATCTCAAAAGACAAAAGGAGAACTATGCACTTAAAAATGGCTAAGGTAGTTAATTGTATGTTAGGTGTGAGTTTTGTCCTTATAGAAAAATGCCTGGGGCACTGAATTGAATAAATGAAATTATTTTTGATAAATAAAAATCATATGACTTTAGAAGGCTCAAACACTCCCCTGGAGGTATTCTTGTATATGTTTGAAAAAGACCCAGCTAGGGCCCAGAGAGGCACTGTAGCATTGGGGTTTTGGACCCCAAAGATTTGGAGCCAAACCGATCTGCCTCCATTTCTGTCCTACTTCTGCCACCACAGGTTTCTCTTCCTCTCTGTCCTCATTGGGTAAGGCTGGAAACCCAACTCAGGGGCCTCCTGGGAGGATGACGTGAGCTAAAGAGTGTGGAACAAGTCTGGCTTTAGCAAGCAGATGCCTGCGATTTCATAGGTGATGCTCGTAGCTACAGCAGCTTCTGCACTTACCTCGGATATTCTGTGACCTCAGAGCCATCCTATGGAGAGCAGACTAAGGCAAATGGACCCAAAGGCATTTCTGTGAGATAGTCAGTTTTATGTGTCAGCGTGGCTAGGCTGTGGTCCCCCGTTACTCAATTAAACATCCATCTAGAGGTTGCTTGGAGATATTTAGCAGATGTACCCAAAGTCCATAATCAAGTGACTTTAAATAAGGAAGGTTACCCTAATTAATCAGGGAGGGCCAGATTCAATTAGCTGAAAGGCACTAAGAGCAGATCTGCGGCTTCTCTGAAGTTCTTTCTACCTGGAGATAGTAGCTTCAGCTCCTGCCTGAGAATTTCAGCCTGGGCTTCCTGAGTGCACACCCTACAGACGGCCTAGTGTCATGAGTTGAACTGTATACTCCCCAAAGATGGGGTAGTCCTCACCCCAGCACCAGTGAACGTGACCTTGTTTGGGAATAGGAGTTTTGCAGATGATTCAGTTAAGTCATTAGGATGGGGCCTGATCCAACATAGAAAGTTTGGACACAGAAATGCATTGAAGGAAGATGCTGTGAAGACACAGGAATAAGATGCCCCCCTACAAGCCAAGGAACCATATATATGCGCATATGCGTATGTCTCCTTATTGGGAGACACTGGTTCTGTGCCTCTGTTTCTCTGGCAGAACTTACTGATGCCCAATGTCTGATAGAACAGCATTGAAAGGGGGTGGGAAGAAAAGGTGCTGACCTAAGTAACTTTGGAAAAGAATTGTTTCATCTAGAAACTGTTAAGGCCAAAGGCAAAAACAATGGACTTTGCTTGGTAAATTTATTTCTTACAGGTTAACAATTCTGAAACTATCTGTATACTAGGGTTGAACAAATAAGAATAGGGATGACAGATGGGGGGAGCCAGGCTTCTCATTGTCAGAGAGGGAAGTTACAGATAAGCAGGCAGGAAAGGCTGCCATGAACCCAGGGGGCCCAGATTAGAGTTGAAGACCATCAGTATGTACTCATGATTGCCTTGACACAGGCAGAGAAGCTACCGCAGAGGTAGGTGTGTGTGTGGGTTAGTACTAAGAGGGGGGGTCTTCAATGAAAGGAACCAGAGTTCTTAGAGAAATGGCTCATTCTAGGATGAGGGCAGAAAATACACAAGATGAGCCCAGAGTGTCTTGCAGTGCCAAAAAATAAGAAAGGGTTAAAACAAAATGAAACCAAGAATCCCAGCCATGCTGATGGTGGCATGTCAAAGGGAGTCAACCTGCAAAAAGCACCCAAGGACCAAAGGTAAAATAATTTGAGCAACAATCAATAACACAGCACTGGATTATAACTCCAAGTAAAAATAAACATATGACTCCATGTTGCTATAAATAAGTGATTTAATTAAAGACGGAGAGGAGACCAATTTTTCTTATGGAGGAATTCCAACCATTTATCCCTCACTCTAGAGAGTGAAGCTTAATTCCCTCCCCTTGTTTTCAGGGCAGGCTAGACTTGGTGATTTGTTCCCAAAGAATATAGAATGGGAAAAATACCAATTTTATAGTGGAAAAACCTAGCAAACACCACCTTAATCAAGTGATAAGGGGTAGCATCCATGATGGCCTGATGTTGATGTCATGTACCCCAATATGATGTGATGAAAAGGCACTTTACTTTGATGGTCTTTCCCCCCCAAAACTCATAACCCCGGTCCAATCGTGAATAAAATATCAGACAAACCCAAACTGAGGGACATTCCTACAAAATGCCTGACTCATAATTCTCAGAACCTTTTACTAATGACTTAACCTCTCATATTGTCAATTTCTTCATTATTTATATTGGAATATTAACACACATTTTAATTCTATTATAGATTACTTGTAATGATTAAATTGTGTAAGTTTGCATGAAAGAATTTTGAATGGTATTTTAAAAACTATAGACATTTAAGGTTGTGAAAAACAAGGAAAGGCTGAGAAACTTATAGCAGACAAGACAATAAATCCAGTCTGGTACTGTGGAGGTTGGGTCCTGGGACAGAAAGAGGGCATTGGCAGAATAATTGGTGAAACACACATAGAGCCTGGAGTTTGGTTAACAGGGATGTACCAATGCTGATTTCTTAGTTTTGCCAAATGGGCCATGGATGTGTAAGATATTAATAACGGGGGAGGCTGTGTAATGGGTGTATAGGAACTTTCTGTACTGTCTTTGCAACTTGTCTACAAAGTAAACATTATAAAAAAAAAGTTTATTTAAAAAAAGACATTCTGGATTCCACACTTACTAGCTATGTGGCCTCAGCTGATTTATTTAATCTCTCAGTGCCTCAATTTTGTCTTTTGTAAAATGGGAAGTTGAGTAAAAGCTCCCTAGAGGTTTGTTGTAAGGATTAAATGAATTAATATACATGAATTACTTACAGTAGGGCCTGCAAAAAAGTAAGAATGTTATAAATGTTGACTCTAATAATAATATATTTTTCTTTTATACACAACTTTTTTTCCATAGCCACTTGCTGAGTGTGTGATAAGTTACCCCATAAACTGATGTTCTCCAAAGTGGGGTACAACTGGGGTTGCACAAGACTGACCACGAGGGGGTGAAAAGTAGAACTTCTGTTTTTATGCTGAACTTACTTCATCCTTTCAAGTTTCCTAATTTTGTGTATATGTTGAAATCCATTTCTTAATCAAGCAAACCAGAATAAAATTTATATACATATATAAGTGGGGTGTGTGTGCTGCCATTTTTATTGACAGAGTAAATGATTGGAAAGGTCTAGGTACTTGCACCGTGTTGCATGACCTTCTCTGGGCTCAAAGACACAGCCACTTAGGGAAACTAATTTTGCATTAAGCTCTAATGCCTATGCCATTTAAATCCGCATAAAAATAATATTTTCATCTAGAAAGCTGAAAATGTTGAGGCTGATTCAATGTATATTTACTACCTAGTGTTCCTTTAGCTTGGATTATTTCAATTCATTCTATTACTGGACTAAACTTCCCTACTTACTTTTGAGAATCTAAATTTTCCCTGTGGCTCCCACCCAGCCTTATTTATGATTTCACAATAGTCTCTTCAAGTTATTTCAGTAAGTTTAAGAGCCTAAAGCATTTTGGATCTGGATGGTGATATTTGCAGCAAGATAGAAGGGCATGTTTTAAGGGACAGAACAACATAACTGTTATTCTTTAAATTTTTGTATTCATTATTTATTCACAATCATTCGTTTACAATCATTTCTTGAAATGCTGGTTTAGTAACAACAACAACAAAAAAAGCCCGAGGTCTTGGAAACAGTCTTAGAGACAAATAAACCTAGGTTCTATTAACAATTTGTCCTGGGACAACTTCTGTTTCAAAACTCCTTTACATTCATTTCCTCATCAGAAAAATGGAGATAATATTGACCTTTCAGAACTGGGGAAAGAATAACAGTAAGGTACATGAAGCACTTGGCAGTGGCTGGGGCATGGTAGGTGCTTAATAAACAGACATTTTGCCATTATTCTTGTTATTTTATTGCTATTATTTTGGGAGACCTAAGGAAACAATGATGGCTGAGATATGGCTCTTTCTGTAGGGAAAACACACGCACACCCAGCGCCATTATTGACACAGTTGATGCACTTAGTAAAAAAGAAAAGCTTAGGAAGTATGATGAAAACATTTCTCTCCTATCCTACCTCTCCCAAGCCCCAGTTCCATTCTCCTAACAAAACCTTTATTAAAGGGTTTCAATTTTTCAATTTTCCATGGTTTAGTTTATAATTCCAAATAATAAACTCATATTCCTGTTTTCTAGTGTCATCAGCCTTAGAACATTTTATTGACTCTTTGTTATAATAGATGAGGATTTGGGTTACACGGCCCAGAATTCTCTACCTCTTCTCTTCCTAATATTTTATAGTTACATTATCTTAAAGTATGTTCTCTACTGCTGATATTTTTAAATTTCAAATAATGTGCTTAACCTCCATTTCTTGCCCTTTCAGCTTCAGTCAATATTTTCCTCCCTTGTCTGAAAGATAAGGTCACCTTTCTCTTTCATCCCTTACTTTCTGTGACAAGTGGCCTGATTGTCTAATATACAATTTAATGAGTAACGAATTTTGAAAAATTTACCAAATTTAGAATTCTGGCATTTCATAGGGATGTGATTGCTCTGGATTTCACTCCAGCAATTTCATGCTTATGGGGAATATAAACCAACCCATTGAATTAATCTAGGACCCCTTTTGTCAGCTAGACCTTTGCTTTTATGCTGTTAACATTTGTAAGATGTGTATTCAGGTTTGCTATTACGATAAAGGCTTCCTTATGGTTGATTTAAAAAGTTATAACCCACAAAAAAGGAGCATTTGCATTGTTATGATCAATTAATTATTGCCCACTGCAGAGAGGGACGATACGCTAGGATTCCAAGTCCCTCTTTCAGGTTCCAGGATTGCTATGGAGTACTTGGAGAGAGAAGGCATGACAACATCAAGGTCGGATGGCTTTTCTTTTCTTTCGATCTATCAGTTGCTTAAAATGATGTTACATGTTACTTTGCTTTGTGTTTGGATTCCTACCTTCTTATCTAGGATTTGATCTTCCTGATATTTCCCATCTTTCCTCTTGCTTTCTTCTTCCCTCCCTCCCTTTCTTCTTTCTTTCTTTTCTAATAACAAAAGGAAGACATATCTTTATCACAGCCTTGAGTTTACCAAGCTTTCCAAATATGTCAATGATTATGGAGTCCCTGTCTCTGCCCTGACTTTGGACTTGTCACTCCCTTTCATGCAGCTGTCCTTCTGGGATTTTTCTGGACACATTTTCTAGGTTGGATCCTCTGCCTCCTGGACTTCATGTCTTTTTCTTTCTGGGGTGGTCTCACTCATTTTCAATGGAGTATATCCTTAAGGAACTTGTTAAGAAAGCCAACAGTAGTTCTTTGAAGGTTTGTTTGTCCAAAATTACCTTTATTTAGGTCAATCACATTTGATTAATAGCTTGCCTGGGGATACAAATCTACTTTCAAAAAACCCTTTTCCCATTTGGAAAAGGGTGCCTGTGGCTCAGTGGTAGGGTGCCGGCCCCATATACCGAGGTTGGCAAGTTCAAACCCAGACCAGGACAAACAACAACAACAGAAAAAATAGCCGGGCATTGTGGCGGGTGCCTGTAGTCCCAGCTACTCGGGAGGCTGAGGCAAAAGAATTGCCTAAGCCCAAGAGCTGGAGGTTGCTGTGAGCTGTGACGCCACATCACTCTACTGAGGATGACAAAGTGAGAGTCTGTCTCTAAAAAAAAAAAAAAACAACATTTCCCACAGATTTCTACAGACATCCAGTATTGCTTATGAGATGTCCGATGTCAGCCTGTTTCTTGACTTATTTTTTTTAAAGGAGAAAAGACATACAAATTTATTAACATGTAAGAGCTTGGGGTCACACAAAGCATGAAACTCCTCTTGTCTTTTGCAGGTAGTTACTCTGCCCTCCACTCGACACTGTGGAAGCTTTATTATATTTCCTAATTCTTGGTATCAAGTGTCTAGTTGTAGATCTTTCAAAAAAATTTGACTGGGAAAAAGTCATTCTCTGATGACATTCAACTTTCACTTTGGAGAAATAGTGTCTATTATTTTTAATAAGTCCCTTCTCTCCATTTTCTTTACTTTCTGTACATCTGTTTATTGGAAAGTAGGCCTTGATAGACAGATGCTTTTTTTTAGGTATCTCATCTTTTCTGTCATATTTCATATCTATTTGTGTTTTTGCTTATTTAAATGGACTCATATTTTAACTTTAGCCCTGCTGTTAAACTTTTAATTTACATTTTTAAAATTTCAAAACTGGCTGCAGTGGCTCAGGCCTGTAATCCTAGCACTCTGGGAGACCAAAGTGGGTGGATTGCTTGAGCTCAGGAGTTTGAGACCAGCCTGAGCAAGAGCGAGACCCTGTCTCTACTAAAGATAGAAAAAAAAAAAGAAAAGAAAAAAACTAGCCAGGTATAGTGCTCATGCCTATAGTCACAGCTACTTGTGAGACAAGAGGATTGCTCAAGCCCAAGAGTTTGAGGCTGCAGTTAGCTGTGACATCACAGCACTCTAGCCAAAGCTCAAAACAACAACTTCGTCATCATCATCATCATCTTCTTCTTCTTCTCCCTCTTCTTCTTCTTCTTCTTCTCCTTCTCCTTCTTCTTCTTCTTCTTCCTCTTCCTCTTCTTTTTCTTCTTCTGTTCCTAAAAGATAGTAGAACTTTTAAATATATGTGCACATATAAAATATGTTTTTGTGTTTCTTTGTAGATACTAGGCTATGTCTTTTGTTATTAGCTTTCTTACTTGGCTTGTGATACAAGATACTTTCTGTTCCTTGAATGACCTCTATCTCTTCGCATCAAATTTTCATGCTCTTGGTTTTCTTTAGGGGTGTTACTGTCGATTCTTCAATCTTTCTGATAAGTGTCCTATGCAGTCCTTTTCTTCTTGAGTTGATGAGTCTATAGATCTGGGGAAAGGAGAACTCATTATTTTTTCTCACATTTATCCCACCTCATAGGGCAATTATGATCAGGGGGAAGACCTGAATGTTTTGAGAATATGCGCAAGGCTGCTCTTAATGTTATTCTTACTACCACTACATAAAGCTGTATATGTTGAGACTAGGTAGGAGAGAATTCAGCCTGAATCACTTGGGAATGTTTTAAAATATGGTTTTATTATTTTCAATTGCTATGAGGAACTTTATCAGGGTGAAGAAAATGTTGCAGGGAAAGCCCTTTGGAGATCAGACAGATAAGAAGTCTTTCTATTTAAATGGCGCCTCTGACCCACTTGAATGCTCTCTAGTGTCTCATGTGGAACAGATAATAACTTCCACAGTCTTACAACAGGTGCGTTCCTTACTTACCAGGCACTCCTCTTTGATAGGAAGATAGAAACTTACACTATAGCCCAAAACCCTAATCAGAATTAGATTTAGTGAGAAGAATGGTTGTCATAAACCTTGTACTCCCAATGAGAAAAACTGAGAGGGTCTATTCTTACATCTGTATATATACAATGTAAGTGGCTTAAATTTCAGTGGAAATATATCAAATGACAATAATTACACTCCTATTTGGATGGGGGATTATGGTGTATGGCACAGCTCTTGGGGGCAGGACACAATTATAAGAGGGACTCTACCTAACAAATGCAGTCAATGTAACGTAATTCTCTGTACCCTCAATGAACCCCAATCAATAAAAAAAAGAATAACACTCCTATTAGATCATTGCCAGAATCAAAAGGGAAATATAATTTTATGAATCTGTTTTGCATTAAAACATGCAGAAAGATGTTCTGAATCAGATTTCATTGTGGAATTGCATTACCAGTGTCAATACTTCACATGATTTCTTCAGGAAAAAAACAATTTGGTCTGAGAAAACCTGCAAGTCTCTGGAACATTTATCCCAGTACTTGACCCCAAGTTTATTATAAGTTAAGTGATCTCATAGATTGTGACATATCTTTGGAACAAATAATATCTGTGTATTTAGAACCAACATGAAGGCTGGGAATGGTGGCTCACAGCTATAATCCCAGCACTCTGGGAGGCCAAGGTGGGTGGATTGCTTAAGTTCAGGAGTTTCAGACCAGCCTGAGCAAGAATGAGACCCTGTCTCTACTAAAAATAGAGAAACCTAACTGGGTGTTTTGATGGGTGCCTGTAGTCTCAGCTACTCAGGAGGCTGAGGTAAAAGAATTGCTTGAGCCCAAGAATTTGAGGTTTCTGTGAGCTATAATGCCATGGCACTGTACTTAGGGTGACAGAGTGAGACTCTGTCTCAAAAAAATCCAAAAAACAAAACAAAAAAAGAAGCAACCTGAAAGAGCTCTCTGAACACAAGCTCTCTGAATATATACCAGGGGACCTCAAAGTCTGGGACTTGCATGGATTCTTAGCCCAGGGCCTTATAGGATTTCACCAGCTTTCACTCTGAGCTGGAATAAAAGACTAAGGCTCCCAGATAGTTAAGTGCACTGGTGAGGGATTCACCTTTACCTTCATTTACTGCAGAGGTCTCCAGTGACTAAGTTCAGTCTCCTGCTCAAAGCCCTCTCCCCGGCCAGCAGCAGAATAGTACTGCAGGGATTCAAACATCTATACCACAGCTGTATGTGGAGACATGGTGTCTCTGGGTGTGGCCCAGTCACTTGAGGGAAAGGGTAGTGAATAGGGCCTTAAAGAGGCTTGGAGGGGACTTAAAAAGCACTCCATTTTCCCTTTTGCCCAAGCCCAGACCACGTTTGCCTAAGCCCATTTGTCAGGGCGCAGGGGTGCGGTTCTCTCATACAACTCCCTGGTTGATGAGTCTCTTGGTGAATGATTAGATGACAGACATATTGCTTCTCCAATCATTAACATGGCCCTTTATCTAATCTTTTGTCGCTCCCATTCTCCCCTTTGAGGTCGGTAGTGAAAGAGATTAAGTCCCAAGAATTATATCTCAACTTCCGGCAAGTGCCAGCCTTGACCTACTGTGACGACTCCCACCCTCTCTGGGAGCAGTGTCTGAGGCCACACAGGCTTCCACATGGCAGCCGTCCTCACTAGTCTCTGCCCCAGACCTGCTAGAGAGTGCTGGGGGCCCTCCCTCCATGGGGCCCCTTCCCTGCTCAAACCCTTCAGGGTTCCTTGCTGGCTCCAGAATAAGTGCATTTCTCACTGTGGACACCCCAAGATACTTCCAGGATACTCCACCGCCCTTCCAGAGGTAGCTCCCACGTGCCTCCCAGGAGTCCAATGGAAATTTCTCCACTCCCTGCACACACTGTTTACTGGGGCCTCTCGGTGTGGCTGGATCTGGACTCCTGGGCTCACCTGTCGCTGCAGATTGAAATACTGCTTGTTTTCAGGTCTCTGGCAGAGGCCAGCACCTCCACCGTCTTCCCTAGTTTCTGCTGTGGCCCTTTCTAACAATGCTAGGGTTCGTGGAGTCTTGTGGAGGAGCTAAGCACTTCCCCTGTGTGACTTCACCTCATCCCCACAGCCCGTGAGGCCAGGACAGGTCTCAAGAGACAAACCTGAGGCCTACGAAGTAACCTTGCCTAAGGATCTCAACCTGTGTGTGTTGGAACCTCCCGGGGGCTCGGGGCCACATGGGCTTTTCATCCTTCTGGGATGCTCTGAGGCCCTTAGTTATTTGTGCCACTGGTTGTCTCTCCCACTGTAAAAGGCTCTAGGGTCCTCCTGTTTCTACAACGAGGCAGGTGCTGAATAAAAGTTCTAGAAAAAGGCCTGATTCCTCCATCTGAAGGGGCAACAGCACTTCACGGGGCTCCCGGAGGCCTGCGGGGTGGGGTTTGTTCCCTCCCTCTGAGCTCTCCTCCCTCCACACTGCACCCCACCACCTTCCTGGCTACCAAGGGATGTGAGCAGCACTCTGGGGGCACCACAGGCCCCCTCTGGATCTCCTCCTCCCCCCAAGATGCCGTGAACTCCTCACTTCCATGCATCCCTCCTGGTCTGGGCTCCCCTGGGCTGGAGCATTCACCTTCCCCTCTGTGACACTGTGACTTCCTCAGAGCCTGGCTGGAAATACAGCCCAGCCTTGGTGCACTGGCTGAGCACAACCAGCTCTTCCCCCTCCAATCTCCCATGCTTCCAGCACGCGCAGTCTCGTACTGAGCCCAGGCTCTGAATTATGGGTTGCCAGGTAATTGATCCATCCCTCCATTAACACATATTTATCACGGTCTTATTATGTGTGGGGCCCTGATGGGGCTGCATCCAAGAGTAATTGTCCCTGCCTGCAAGGGCCCTTCCAGTCTATGTAATGCACTGTAATTGGCTTGTGGGTGTCATCCTGTCTCCACACCTAGACTGTTCATTCTTTGCTGGCAGGAATCTATATTCTGGTTCTTTGGTGGCCTCGGCACAGTTTAATACAGTGCTGGGTGCCACACAGAAGCAGTAGTGATGGATAGCATATAGAGCTAGAAAGCATTTAGAGTTTAGGAAGCATTTTTCACATATGTGATCACGTTTTTTAATTGAATCCTTAGTCTTGAAGAGTAGGCAGGACTTGACTGAAGACCATGGGTTCTGGGTAGTTTAACGCTCTCACTCTTCTTAAAATCTGTATTCAGTAAATATTCCTCAGCATGTGTTACGTGAGGATGGGAAAACCGCTTTCTCGGTTGTTCTGTCCAGAGCAGGGGATTTATATGCAGGACTCTTAAGTGACATCAGAAATGTTAATTTTTATAAAACGTGTATGTGTTTTTTGTTTGTTTGTTTGTTTTTAGTGAACAGTTCATTAAGAATTAAACAAAGGTACAATGTGATACAGTATAAGCAAGACACTCAAGATAGGTATAGTAGTACTACTCACACAAAAACTTAAATTTCACCTCAAAAAAAATCACAAGACAAAAGAGAAAGCAATTTCACTGTTATAAGATAAGATATTTCATGCAAAGTATCAACTCTGTCCCCCTGAAAGCCCAACCTCCCAAAAAACAAAAAACTATCTGGGAATACTGCTATGCTAACATATTAACCACAGTATAATCACTCATAAGAAAACAGTAATTAAGCAATGAATTGAATTAAATAACAAAGTTCAAATTGTCATAAACTCATAGACCACAATGATTTTACAAAACAAGAAATTCCAGAAATCTTATAAACAAAAAAGAAATATTTCAATATCCTTCTACTTGATCTAGCTTGCTTTTCTTAAACTTTCCTTTCACTTGACACATTTTCCATGTAAAGCTTATTAACACTGAATGC
>CAUYON010140249.1:0-17906 GCA_963573935.1 Arctocebus calabarensis | reverse complement strand
TCGCCCTCGGTAGAGTGCCGTGGCATCACATAGCTCACAGCAACCTCCAACTCCTGGGATTAGGCGATTCTCTTGCCTCAGCCTCCCAAGTAGCTGGGACTATAGGCGCCCGCCACAACGCCCGGCTATTTTTCTGTTTTGCAGTTCTGCCGTGGCTGGGTTTGAACTTATCACCTTCGGCATATGGGGCTGGTCCGGTGCCCCACTTGATGAGCCACAGGTGTCTCAGTGAATGTTACAATATATGACTCTTGTAACTTTGTGCCTTACACAGTAACAAGGACCCAAGGATATTAGAGAATAAAGAAAGAACTGTGGGTACCTGAAATATCTTGCTAGTATAAAGCTCTAGCGACTTATCTAGCCCCAGGCTGTGGGGAGCAGGCTTAGGATGGCAGGGCACCCACAGCCTGGGAAATACTCAAGGAGTGACCCCCAACCACTTTCCTCCTCTAACAACATTCTTTCCACCTGTCAGAAGTCATGTAGCCCATGCATACTTGTTATCGGCAAGTAGTTTTTCCTCTTTAAGGACGGTCTCTACCCCATGTGTTAAGATTTATGCAGCCTTGTTAAGACCCTGTATAAGTAAAGCTGTTTCCAGTGTTCAGGTGCTGGCTGCAGCCATCAGCTGTGTCAGTCCTCCCGGCGCCTTCCTATATCTTGTCTAGTGTGTGTTTTGTTCTTGTGTGTGTCCCTCCTCTTCATTTCCCACATTTCCACTCAGGTCAACTCTCCCTCCTTGCACTGGGTCACTAGATGGCCTTCTCTCGTGCTGGTATGTGACACCAGGCTGTGGTCATTATTTTCCTTTTGAGCTCCCGAGTCTGGCTAACTATTATGGATTCCATGTCATTCTCACCAGCTGCATCCTCTAACATTGATTATTATTATTATTATTATTTTTGAGACAAAGTCTCAGTATGTCACCCTGGGTAAAGGGCCTTAGTGTCATAGCTCACAGCAACTTCAAATTCTTGGGTTCCAGTCATTCTCCTGCTTCAGTCTCCAGAGTTGCTGGGACTACAGGCTCCAGCCACAATACCTGGCTTATTTTTCCTATTTTTAGTAGAAACAGGAGTCTTGATCTTGCTCAGTTTGGGCTTGAACTCCTGAGCTTAAGCAGTCCACCCACCTTGGCCTCCCAGAGTGTTAGGATTACAGGTATGGGCCATTGTGCCCAGCCACATTGATTCTTTTTTGTTTTTTTTTTGAGACAGAGCCTCAAGCCTGTCACCCTGGGGAGAGCACTGTGGCATCACAGCTCACAGCAACCTCCAATTCCTGGGCTCAAGCGAGTCTCCTGCCTCCACCTCCCAAGTAGCTGGGACCACAGGCGCCTGCCACAACGCCCGGCCATTTCTTGGCTGCGGCCACCATTGTTGTTTGGTGGGTCCAGGCTGGACTCGAACCCACGAGCTCGGGTGCACGTGGCTGGCGCCTCAGCCCGTTGAGCCACAGGCGCTGAGCTGACCCACATTGATTCTTTTCATTCCACAATACGTAGTAGTCTAGAAGAGCGCCTCTCAAATACAGTGTGTATACAAATCACCAGGGAAACTTTTTACTGTGCAAATTTTGATAAAGTCTTGACTGATAAAGTCTTGTGTGGGAGTCTGTATTTCTTTTCTTTTTTCTTTTTTTTGAGACAGAGTCGGTAGAGTGCTATGGCATCATAGCTCACAGCAACCTCCAACTCTTGGGTTTAAGTGATTCTCTTGCTTCAGTCTCCCAAGTAGCTGGAACTGCAGGTGCCTGCCACAATGCCCATCTATTTTTTGTTTTTGTTGTCATTGTTGTTTAGCAGGCCCGGATTGGGTTGGGACCCACCAGCCCTGGTGCATATGGCTGGTGCCCTACCCACTGAGATACTGCTGAGCTGGATTCTGTATTTCTAACAAGCTTTGAGGTGATTCTGATGCTGCTGCTCCAAAGACACAGTTTGGGTTGGGCATGGTTACCATATGAAATAGTTAAATATCAACTTTAATGACGCTAATGGAATGAAATAGAGTTCATGTAATACTATTGTAAAAATATATCTGCTCTTGGGCGGTGCCTGTGGGTCATTGAGTAGGGTGCCGGCCCCATATACCGAAGGTGGCAGGTTCAAACCCAGCCTCAGCTGAACTGCAAAATAGAAAAATAGCCAGTCGTTGTGGCGGGCGCCTATAGTCCCAGCTACTCGGGAGGCTGAGGCAAGAGAATAGTCTAAGCCCAGGAGTTGGAGGTTGCTGTGAGCTGTGTGACGCCACGGGCGATAAAGTGAGACTCCGCCTCTACAAAACAACAACAACAACAACAACAACAGCAACATATATATATATATATCTGCTCTTTCTTTGCTTATTCTGAAAGGAATTTAGAATAGATTAGGGTCTTAGGGTCCTTAGTCTCATGATATTCTACTAACTTGTAGACATAACACTTATGAGGATTCTGGAAAATTGGATAAGACAATGTGGACATCCATATCACAGGGACACCCTGTATAGAGTGAAAGACCCACTAACTCTAAGAGGTAATAAAAGAGTGAAATGACAGATAGTACTTCAAAGGAATCAGAAACAGTCTATTAAACAAACTGAGAAATGCTCATAAAATGCCAAAATATTATTACTTCAAATTGGCAAACATGTAGAATATTGTCAGTCTCCAATGATTTTCATATAAACCTAAGTCCATATATCTGTGATGAAATGAAGTTGTGATATCGCTACTATACACGTTAGTGTGTAGAAAAATAATAGTTAGGAATAGGTAGTTAGAAAAATAATCTAATTATACTCTTACTTTCTGTCCTTTTATATGCACAGATATTCGTAACTATTAGTATCTTAAGGCAGAAATAAATTTCCAACTCCTTATTTATTTATTTGTATTATAGCAATATGCATATTACTCTATTGTATAGAAGATGAGGCAGTCTGAGAAGTTAAAGTGTTGAATACAAATCTTCTGAACAAATTTACATACACATATATGTACACAGGGTGTTTACAAAGTTCATGTGCAATTTACAGTGTAAAACTATTTTACATCATCTGTAATGATTCCCCTATCCTCTTTAATCAACCACAGAGCCAAGAGTCAAGATATTTTCATTTTATTCTTTACTTTCTATTTAATGAATAACTAAATAATTACTAAACATTTTTATCTTATTTCTTATTCTGAAAAGCATTTTTTGTGAAATAGAGAATAAATATTTTATTTTACCTCCCCAGAGAGTTGGGAAAGTTAATGTGATTGCAACTGGGTAGTGTTAGAAATTTTGCTACAGTGAAAAAAATAAGCAAACATGACATCATTGACTTGTTATAGTTTCACCAGCTACAATCTTAGTGGTTGTCATGAACATCATTTTGTTACATTGCATGTGTTCTTCTGTGCAGCTGATTCTTGCAGAAAGCCATTCCATCCAGGTTCTTTTTTTTTTTTTTTTTTTTGAGACAGAGCCTCAAGCTGTCACCCTGGATAGAGTGCAATGGCATCCACAGCTCACAGCAACCTCCAATTCCTGGGCTCAAGCGAGTCTCCTGCCTCAGCCTCCCAAGTAGCTGGGACTACAGGTGCCCACCACAGCACCCGGCCATTTTTTGGTTGCAGCCGACATTGTTGTTTGGCGGGCCCGGGCTGGATTCGAACCTGCCAGCTCAGGTGTATGTGGCTGGTGCCTTAGCCTGTTGAGCCACAGGCGCTGAGCCCCATCCAGGTTCTTTAGAAAACTATTTTTCTTGTCTGTCATTGCTTATAATAAAAGAACACTTATTTTATACAAACTTTATAATTCTCAAACTTAGTAATTCCACTAACCAGTCTAAATAAATATAATTTTATACTATCCCAAGAGTAATCTTGGAGAAAGAGACTCCTATTAATTATTAACTTTGTCTGTTGGAAGTTGACTTATGATACCCAGAAAATCCTACAGAATGCCTTCATAATCATGCCTCTATCACTGAAATGGCTGTATCACTTAAATTTCCCTCACAACACATTTCCTGGAAAAAATAAAAATTTTCCTCTTAGAAAGTATGACATGAGTGGGTGGCGCCTGTGGCTCAAAGGAGTAGGGTGCCGGCCCTAGCCAAACGCTGCCAAAAAAAAAAAAATAAAGTATGAGATGAGGGACAGGCACGGTGGCTCACACCTATAATCCTAGCACTCTGGGAAGCTAAGGCAGATGGATTGCCTGAACTCAGGAGCTCAAGACCAGTCTAAGCAAGAGCAAGACACCATCTCTACTAGAAATAGAAAAACTAGTCAGGCATTGTGGTGGGCATTTGTTGCTTTAGCTTCTTGGGAGGTTGAGGCAAGAGAATCTCTTGAGCCCAAGAGTTTGAGGTTGCTGTGACACCATGGCACTTTACCCAGAGTGACAGAGTGAGATTCTAGCTAAAAAAAAAAAGTATGATATGAGTATTGTGGCAGAAATGTCTCAGGCTTATTGATTACATTCCCACTGATTGCCTGGAAAATCCCAGTTGCATTTAAATGTGCCTTTCTCATTGATGGGGTCAGAATGAATTGTCGATTCCCAAGGTGCCACATACTTTTGTATATAGGAATACGAGATACCATTGCCTGGAATATCCTTGTCATAACCTCTGTTCTCCCAGGCCACCCAGCCCACACCACTCTGCAGCAATATGGGCCACCACATCTAGATTCAAGCTGTTGGATTATAGACCATGCTTTACTCAAGTTGCTATTTTCTGCCAGCTCTTAGAGCAATATTGGCTGGTTATTAAATATTTAGTACTAAATTTTTAGCTAAATGAATTCTCTGCATAATAACTAAAATAACTGTATTGAAACCTATATGATTTCATGCCACTTCTAAGCTCAAACCATTTTGGTGGCTTCTCATTTTACTGAAAAATATTCCAAACTACTTGAAAGAACATGGGAAGATTCTTTTTACTTCTCCAATATCATTCCCTTACCACTCTCCGCCTTACAGTCTGAGCGGTAATCACACTGATTGTTAACTTCCTGGAACAAGCCAAGGTCTTTCCTAACATAGAGTCTTTTCATCCGCCATTAGGATGGCCTAGAATATCCATCATCTCCTTTTTCTCATGGTTAGCTCCTTTTCATTTTTACCATCTTAGCTTAAATGTAACTTCCTCACAGAGGCCCTCCTTGACCACTGAATCTAAAGATAGTCGCTTCCACATTCTCTAATGGCTCTGATCTTTCATGCAGCGGTTCTCAACTGGTGGGTTGCGACCCACAGGAACAGTATTAAAGGGACGTGGCATTAGGAAGGTTGAGAACCACTGTTTTGTAGCTTTTATCACAAGCTATAATTAAAATTTATTTGTTCACATTATTGTTTTCTATTTTTACTGGACTCTAAACTCTAGGAATTTTATTTTTTATTTTATTTTATTTTATTTTATTTATTTATTTTTTTGTAGTGGCAGAGTCTCACTTTATTGCCCTCGGTAGAGTGCCATGGCGTCACACAGCTCACAGCAACTTCCAACTCCTGGGTTTAGGCGATTCTCTTGCCTCAGCCTCCCAAGTAGCTGGGACTACAGGCACCCGCCACAATGCCGGGCTATTTCTTTGTTTTTCAGTTTGGCGAGGCCGGGTTTGAACCCGCCACCTTTGTTATATGGGGCCGGCACCCTACTCGATGAGCCACAGGCACCACCCAAAAATTCTAGGAATTTTAAACCTATTGTTTTATCCAGAAAAACAAAACTACAGGTGGAACTATGTACATATCTTATTTATGTACAAAATAGGTACTCAGTAAAGTTTTATCAAATGAACGAATGAATAAGAAGACATCTGTATATCATGGCTCTGATAGAAGGCTTTACTTGGAGACTTGAGAGTATCAATAACTTCAATGTTTCAAAGTCTTCTTTCTCATTCATCAAACTCATACGCAAACTCATTTGATCTGATTTGTTTGCCAAGCTGTTTATGCAAGCATCTGAGTGAAAAATGTAGGCAAGGGCTGCCCAGAAATCTAATAGCTTGTTGAGACCTTGGTTATCACCCTAACAGAAAAGCAAGGGGAAGCAGCATGACATATTGGAAATAGCTTGAGTTTGTGTTGAGGCCCTTGGGTTCACTTTCTGTCTGCATCTTTGCCCAGCTGAGTGACTTTGGGCATGCCATTTGCTCTCTTTGAGCTTTAGTTTCTTCATGTATAAACAAGCATAATAATATTTACCTTCTAAGGTTGTTGTGAGAATTAAGTAGGCGCATAGTGCCAAGAACAACTTCTAGTATATGAAAAGATTAATAATCATAGCTATTGCTGTGGTGGTGAGATATTGGGCCAAGGATGATTTCATAAGTCACACACTCTGATAAATATGGCATATAACATGGCATATAACTTACTCTTCGCAAGGCATTTCTTTGATTTGGAGCACCAAACATCCTAAGGACTTAGACATTTTCATTTTTCTTCTTTCCTATTCTTCCTCCCCATTAACTTGTTCAAGGCACTCTTCATGTCTTCATTCCTAAGGGTATAGATAATGGGGTTCAGTAGGGGGGTGACAGCAGTGAAGAACACGGATACCACCTTGTCTTCTGGGAGGCTGGTGGATGGGCGAGAATAGATGAAGATGCAGTGTCCCAGGAACAGTGTGACGACGGTGAGGTGGGCTGCGCAGGTGGACAGGGCCTTCCGCCTACCCTCAGAGATCTGCTGCCTCAGACTCACCAGGATGACTGCGTAGGACACCACAAGGACCACAAAACAGACCACGGAGATCAGCCCGCTGTTGGAGATAATGAGGATTTCAATGATGCGGGTATCAGTGCAGGCCAGTTTGATCACTTGAGGCACATCACAGAAGAAGTTGTCAATCTCGTCAGGACCACAGTAGGGCAGCTTGAGGGTGAGGGACGTCAGGGCTAAGGAGTGGATGGTGCCCCCTGTCCAGAGGGCCATAGCCAGCAGCACACACACCTTCCAGTTCATCACTGTCATGTATTGCAGGGGTTTACAAATGGCCACATACCGATCGTAGGCCATGACAGTGAGGAGGAAGATCTCTGTGCAGGCGAAGAGGTGCAGGAAGAACATCTGGGTCACACAGGCACCAAAAGAGATGAGCTTCTTCTCTGACCAGGTATCTATCAGCATCTTGGGGACAGTGACAGTGGAGTGGCAGACATCAATGAATGACAGGTTACTGAGGAAGAAATACATGGGGGTGTGGAGCCGGCGGTCATAGATAATAGTTACGACAATGAGGATGTTCCCAGTCAATGTCAGGACATAGAAAACGAGGAACATGGAAAACACAGCCATCTGCACCTTCTGATTTACAGATAAACCTCTAAGCTGAAAATATGTCACTAGAGAAGTTTGATTGAGTAGGATAGTTTCCTCCATCCTCTTTGTTACACATTCCTGTCAAGAATTAGAAAAAGAAAGTACCCCATAAAAACATTGAAATATACATCCCACATTTGGTCACTTGATTTTTCAGTGTTCATGACTTTTATCTCCATTTGGAATTTATGGTCACATATCTTTTCAAAATCTCTATTCAACATCTTAAGTCAGGCCGGACACATGGTAGGTGCTAAATATACTCTTTTGGAATCATACGACAGAAATACAAAATGTCCTTGAAGAGGGAGAGGGAGAGACCAAACAGGTTATTTGTCTCTTATTGTAATAAGATAATTAGAGCTTAGATTTAGACTGCAGATTTTTACAGAAGAAAAAATTAAGGTTCTTCTTAGCCTAAGTAAGTCATTTATTTGAGGTCAGACAAATCTGGGCCTTGAACATTGGTTTTGTTGTTGTTCTGTAAACTGCACTTTTCACTAACCCAAACTACTTCCTCTCCTATTGGCTTTGTTCTGGTGCTCTGAGACCATAATTTTCATGATCTAGTTTTCAAAGGGCAGAAGCTTTTTACCAAGCTGCTGGACAACTGACAGTTGTGATGCTTTTTTTTTTTTTTGAGACAGAGCCTCAAGCTGTCCCCCTGGGTAGAGTGCTGTTGCATCACAGGTCACAGCAACCTCCAACTCCTTGGCTTAAGTGATTCTCTTGCCTCAGCCTCCCAAGTAGCTGGGGCCACAGGCACCTACCACAATGCCCAGCTAATTTTTTTTTTTGTTCCAGTTTTCGTTGTTGATTGGCGGGGCCTGGGCTGGATTCGAACCTGCCAGCTTGGGTGTATGTGCCTGGTGCCTTAACGGCTTGAGCCACAGGTGCCGAGCCTTTCCTTTTTTTTGAGACAGAGTCTTACTTGTCACCCTAGGTAGAGCACCATGGCATCACAGCTTATACCAACTTCAACCTCTTGGGCTCAAGCAATTCTCTTGCCTTTGCCTCCCAAGTACCTAGGACTACAGGCCCACCACAATGCTCAGCTATTTTTAGAGATAAAAACTATCTCTTTTATCTCTAAAAAGATAAAACTCTTTTTAGAGATAAAACTCTTGCTCAGGCTGGTCTCGAACTCCTGAGCTCAGGTGATCCACCTGCCTCAGCCTCCCAGAGTACTGATTTAGGCATGAGCCACTAGGCCTGGTGTGGTTGTGATGCTTTTTGAACAAGTTTTTTAGAGGAGGCAGTATAAAATCCTGGAAGCCTTACAAAATTTGGAGAGAGTGGAGGAGGCTTGTCTCTCCTCCCCCTCTCAGCAGAGGCCAGACTTGCTCATTCTTAAACTGGAGTTCAAGATCCAAGCCTAACTGCACTGCTGTCTTGTCTGGATTATCTTCAGTTTTTTTCAAAGTCCAGTTCTGTTGTCTGACTTACCTGTCCACAAGTAAAGCAAAAAGTAGATCTACTGTTTTCTTTTAAATTATCCTGTCTATGACTCAAGCATCATTTCATTTTTTTAAAAAATTAAACTCATTGTGTCTAGGGCACGGATTAATATTTATAGCAATTTTACTGGTTAGAATTTTTTCTTAGAGCATTCACTTAAAACTTTTGCTTCAAAAAACTATTTTAAGTGCTACTGATGTACATCTGTTTTCAGGGCTGCAAAATTGAAAGCTAAAGAATGGACCAAGAAAGGACCCAGGTGTCTATTTTAAGTTCTTTATAGGAAATTTTACTTTCTGAGATTGGAAAAAGCATGCAGACTGAGAACCAGGTCTATAGTGAAGATGTCTGTTCCGTCCTCAGAGACTATGGACATACTTTTAAACTAAACCTTTTCCATATTCATTTTTTTCTATTTCTGACAAATGGAGCTGTGTTCAACCTCAGTAGAAATTTGGTGTTAGTTTATGCCAAGAATATGGTGCATAAACAGAAAGCCTAGTACTTATTGCATAAGGGTCAGGAAAATGGGGGGGTGGGGTGGAAAGCTCAAGAGAAAAAACAGCATAAAACTAAAATACCCATAAAACTCACCTTGAGTTGTTTCTGATGTTCTCAGTACCTCCAAAGGTAACTGAAGTGTTAGTCTTGCTTTTTTGATATTAAGGGTATTATCTTCCAGTAAAAATAACAATTTGTTTGAAGTTGGATAAATCAAATAACTCCGTTTACCTTGGTTTTTCCACAAGGAAAGAGAAAGTCCTTGAAGTTCTTTTGGGTCTTGTGCACAGTTTGGTGAAAAGTCACAGTATATGTATTCGGTGATATTTTCTAGTGAGAGGTACCATTTTAAGGATGTCTATAAAAATTACACTTTTATACCCATATTATCATATTTTTGATATGTCAAAGCATGTAATTCTGCAGTAAGATTTACTGAAATTGGTTTCTAGTTAACTGAAGAAATTAGAAATGGGGTGGTATTATTGAAATGGTACTTTTCCCCATTTTTCCAGCCCGTAGTGATGGCGAGGGATTAAGAACACTGATGATCCGCACTTGTAGGCCTACTAGTACCAGGACACTTCTAACACAAAACCTGACCTAATTATTTAGAAAATCCGTGTATGGGAAGCATTCTTTTTCCTTTTCAGCTCAGGTTAGTATTGTTAGTTTTGGAAGAATTCTATACCTTCAAGTACTAAAGGGGAATCTGCAGAGAGAGAAAGCAGCTGGTACCGGCAGCTGTAGTGTTGGTTTTGTTCTACCTGAGTTTTATAGGCTTTAAAGCCTTGGGAACTTCTAAGCAATGACATCAGCTTGCTCTAGGCACGAGTTAGAAAAAGTTAATGCCATGGGGAATGAAGTTACAGACTTTCCAATCATCACTAGGACAATTTAATGAGAAAGCAATGCTTACATATCTTAATCTTGAGGATGTACTTCTATGTAATTAAATATACTACTATTTAGTGATTGCCTATTATGTGCAGAGTATTATGTAATGGGCTTTTATGTTTTCTTATTGAATACACATAAAATTACAGAGATAAGAGAAGGGTAATAGAGCTGAGATTTTAGAAAGTTTTCTTTCTTTCTTTTTTTTGAGACAGTCTCAAGCTGTTGCCCTGGGTAGAGTGTGGTGGCATCATAGCTCACAGCAACCTCAAACTCTTAGGCTTAGTGATTCTCCTGCCTAAGCCCCCCAAGTAGCTGGGACTACAGGCACCTGCAACACCTGGCTATTGTTTTTGTTGCAGTTGTCATTGTTGTTTATTAGACCCAGGCTGAGTTTGAACCCACCAGCCCCAGTGTATGTGGCTGGCGCCCTAACTCCTGACCTACAGGCACCACCCCAGAAAGTTTTCTGACAGATTAAGTGCTTTGACCCTAGAGCCTGATTGCAGGTACAAATTCCAGTGTCCTAGGTGTGTAAATTTGGGCTAGTTACTTAATTTCTCTAGTCCCCAGTTTTCCCATCCGTTAAACATGAGTAAGAATGATCAAATATTTTGGAACCCTTGACATCTTGGCAAAGCATGTGACATTTAGTATGCTACGTATATCATCATAATATATAATTATGTAACATGCTATTCAAGCAACCCCCCCAAAGAGCATTATGGTTTCAATTATTTATAATTGATCCATACTAATGGATCAATTTAGGGCTTCTGTATTAATTCCTCTATTGCTTCCTCTGTTTAGATATATGAGCTTGGTGGTTTAAATTGGTACCAAAGGAAAGGTACATGTATTCAGATTATACTTGGAGTTTGAATTTTAGGATTGAACAGTTTTGTGGATGGTTAAGATGTCTCAAATAAAGGATATGCGGATAGAAATAAACCTTATAGCTAACTCACTATGCAATAGTGTGGAGAAGAGAAGATGATAATACAGGGAACATGTCAGAAGTTACCGAGTTGCCTGTTTTCTAGGCTTTGTGGCTGGGGGTCTTTTCCCCCAGTTTTCTTGTTGGATTCATTATCATGGGTCAGAGGCTAGACTTGGTGGCATTGGAAAGCATGGAGCTTCCAGATTTTATAGGTATTGCTACTTGGCCAATGTGGGACTTGTATTGTCACTGTAATAGCCTTGGAAATCAGAATATGTGTTAGGAAGAAGGTTATGCTGGCCTCATTAGTTTTCTGTATTTTTGGAACTGAAATACTTTATCATAAGTCTGATATACCAAGGGCAATACAGAAAATAATGTTCAATTGATTAAATTGAGGGTCAAATACCCTCACTACTGTCAATGGTAAAATGCAAGGTTAAGAAATTAACCTTTGATCTCCTCATATCACAGCTTCTGTACTTCCCTTTCATGTCTCGGTGACCTCTGTCCCTGCCCCAAAACTTCCATCTGACCGTGCACAGTAGGTGTGCAGGCTCTTCTTCCCTGAAAGTAAGTACCTCATGTTCCAAAACTGTGTGTTCCTATATCCTTCACAGAACAAATGAAAACAATGGTTTATATTTGCATATCACTCTAGAGTTCACAAAGCACTTCCACACTCATTATTTTATTTGTTCTTCACGACACTCCTGTGAGGCAGGGAGCACTACAGAAAATTGAACTTGGTGTTCAGTCATTTTCACAGTTTATATGTCAAGTAAGCACTTGAATTAGGGCTTGAACTCAGTCTTCTGGTGCCAAATCCAGTGTGTACTCCATTAATTCACATGGATGTTGCATTTTACAGAGGAGCAATTGTTTCAAGGTATGAATGATTGGTTAACCTCACCTCCTGTGGAAAATGCACACTTAAAAAGAGTTACTTGCTAAATGATAAAGACATTTTTCATGGGTGTAGGAGAGAGATAACTTTTTGGTTGTCTTTGATCTCACTGACTGACACTTTCCTTTTTCTCATTTCAAAAGATCAAGGAATATGCTCTTCACCACTGAGAGGTCACTGATTCCCTGCTAAAGTAATCATTCGGCAGCCTAGAGTGTATCCAATATCATACTCACTGTAGTATGACATAAAAAGTTTGTAAGAGTAATGATTTTTCACATGAGTAATTTGTCAGATAATGAATTAAGACAACTTTCATTTTAGAAATTTAAGCAAACCCTTTGAGAAAAACCTTAGGGGGATGCTAGTAAATGCAATATAAACTAAATGTGATGCGACCTTCTGCCTGTGCTTTCACACCCCTCAGAGCAAGAGGAAAGGGAACCAAAAGAGCTTCCATGCTCCTAGTGGAACCACTATTCTGCCTTTCACAAAAAACTGCAAAAATCAGACCCTAAGAGGAAGCTACAATTTGATCTCATTATTTACCCACCCCTATCTGAAAAGAGACCAACCAGTCTAATCTCATCAAGTTACATATGCACCTATGTTTATCTCAGTCTTCATATACTTGAAGCGTTAGTTCCCCCTTATGAACTCATCTCCATGAGGCTTGATACTTTCCCTAGTCAAGCTCTTATCCTTCTCTGACCTTGCAAACTCTTCATTATGCCCTCTGGCTAGCATTTTGCAAGTATGTCAGAATCCTTTTTTTTTTTTTTTTTGAGACAGAGCCTCAAGCTGTCACCCTGGATAGAGTGCAATGGCATCCACAGCTCACAGCAACCTCCAATTCCTGGGCTCAAGTGATTCTCTTGCTTCCACCTTCCAAGTAGCTGGGACTACAGGCACCAGCCACAATGCCCGGCCATTTTTTTTTTTTGGTTGCAGCTTTCATTGTTGTTTGGCAAGCCCGGGCTGGATTTGAACCCACCAGCTCAGGTGTACATGGCTGGCGCCTTAGTCCGTTGAGCTATAGGTGCCAAGCTGTCAGAATCCTTTATGACCTCTACCTTTTCCCTATATATCATCTCTTGTTAAACATTTTATTTTTTTGAGACAGAGTTTCACTTTGTCACCCTCAGTAGAATGCTGTGGCACCACAGCTCACAGCAACCTCTAACTCTTGGACTTAAGCAATTCACCCCCCTCAGCCTCCCAGAGTGCTAGGATTACAGGCATGAGCCACCGTGCCCAGCCAGCCCTGTTAAACAGCACTATTTTTTTTTTCTCTTATGTTGGGCCTCATGTTTTAGTGAATGTCCTCTTTTTATTTTTTAACATTTGCTGATTCAGATAATTTCTCTTTCTTCCTTTGTACAAATCTCTATCCTTCAATGAAAATTCTAACAGACTGCTCTACCTGCAACCCTTTCTTGTATTGTCAACTGTCCTCTCAGCCACTGACCCTTCTCCCTTGAAGATTTTGGCATTTGTAATCATCTGCAGAGATGACCATTAATGCCATTAATACTCTGCTCTTAGCAAGCGATCTTATCCTTCACTCCACTTCAATGAATCCAATGGAGACCCCCCCGATCTTACTATTACCAATAACAGCAACTGTCTATACCTCCAGTTTCAAGTATTCCACTTTCTTTTCAGCAACTTTTACCTTTCCTGTTCATTCCTTCTAGTATTCCCACTCAAGCATTTTTCCAAAACTACCAGAAACTCTAATCTATTGATCCTATCATATTGTTACTATCCATTATTTTTCTCATTTTCTGACTTTCTTCCTTACCTTATTTAGATTCCAAAGTCTAAGATTATAAGGGCTCCTTTTCATATGTCTTCTATTCACATGTTCATCTGTTCCTCCACTGGAGAATTTTTTCCAGGAACACTCCAATCCTGGTTTTGTCCCATGCTATGCCCATTTTGAGTGTATGCCTAAGCAGGTGCAGGAAAACACACAACTGTATACTTTGCAATTGTGGCCACAAACTCAAATAGGCAATTCTACTATATTTTCCATAGTCAGTTTACTTTTTTGTTCTCTATGGTGATTGTTTTACATGGTCTCTACTCAAATCTCTGATAATTCCTTTTACCTCCTTAGCATCAGGTGAAAACTTGCTTATTATTTTAATGAAGAATAGAAGCAATGAATAGCATTTCTATTCACAAATAACAGCCAAGCTGAGAATCAAATCAAGAACTCAATGTCATTAAAACAGCTGAAAAAAAAAATACTTGGGAGTATACTTAACCTTGGAGATAAAGGAGAACTACAAAGCACGGATGAAAAAAACCATTGATGGCACAAACAAATGGGAAAAGATCCCATGCTAACGGATTGGAAGGATCAGTATCATTAAAGTGTCCATTCTGCCCATAGTGATTTATAGATTGAGTGGAATCCTGATCAAAATACCAGCGACATTTTTTTACACAATTAGGAAAACAATCCCAAATTTCATATAGAATCAGAAAAGAGCACCAGTAGCCAAAGCGATCTTAAGCAAAAAGAATAAATTTGGAGGCATCACGCACACACACACACACACACACACATATCAAATACATATAAATTATACTATAAGGCTATAGTAACTAAAACAGAATGGTATTGGAAGAGAATAGAGAACTTCAAAATAAAATCATGTACCTATAATCAACTGATTTTGAAGAAGCAGACAAAACATGCACTCGGAAAGGGCACCCTAATCCATAAATGGTGTGGGGAAGAATAAAGAGGCCTATGCAGAAGAATGAAACTAGGTCCCATATCCCTTGCCATACATAAAAATTAACTCAAAATGGATTAATGATTAATGACTTAAATGTAAGATGTGACACTATAAAAATTCTAGAAAGAAACTTAGGAAAAATGTTTCTGGACATTAGCCTAAATAAAGAATTTATGACAAAGACCACCAAAGCAAATACAATAAAATAAAAATGAATAAATGGGACTTAATTAAACTAAAAGTTTCTGCCCAGCAGAAGAAATAATCAAAAGAGTAAACATATAGCCTACAGTATGGAAGAAAATATTCACAAACTATACATCCAACAAAGGATAAATATCCAGAATCTACAAGGAACTCAAATAAATGAGCAAAACCACCCCAATAGAAAAAAATAAAAATGAACAAAAAAACCCAAACCCAGATAACCCCATTAAAAAGTGGGCAAATGATTTGGGTGCTCTATATATGTGTTTCTTCTTTTATAAGTATCTATTTATAAAATTGTTTTTAAAAATGAAAAAAAAGTAGGCAAATGACATGAACAGACATTTTTCAAAAGAAGATATACAAATGATCAACAAATGAACAAATGTATGAAAAAATGCTCAACATCACTAATCATCAGAAAAGATCATATTAAAACCATAATGAGGTATCAGAATGGCCATTATTAAAAAATCAAAAACCAATAAATGTTGGTGCAATTGCAGTGAAAAGGGAGCACTTATACACTGTTGGTGAGAATGTAAATTAGTGCAATCATTATGAAAAGCAGTATGGAGATTCCTCAAAGAACTAAAAGTAGACCTACCTACCATTCAATGCTACAGTTCCACTACTGGGAATCTATCCAAAGAAAAAGAAGCAATTATGTCAAATAGAATCATTTGTATGTACTCATTTGTGTACACTCTTGACTCATAATCAAGAGGGGGACTCATACCAATGTACATAATTATGATTCAATAAAATTATTAAAAAAAAAAAAGAGTGTACTCATATGTTTATAGCAGCAAAATTCACAATTGCAAAGATATGGATGGAACCCATATAAGTGCCCATCAACCTAGTAAATGCGCTGTATAAAAAGCATGAAATACTATTCAACCACAAAAAGAATGAAATAATGAGCTTGGTGCCCGTAGCACAATGATTACGGCACCAGCCATATACACTGGGGCTGGCAGGTTCAAACCTGGCCTGGGCTAGCTAAACAACAAAGACAACTGCAACAAAAAAATAGCTGGGTGTTGTGGTGGGCGCCTGTAGTCCCAGCTACTTGGGAGGCTGAGGCAAGAGAATCGCTTAAGCCCTGGAGTTTGAGGTTGTTGTGAGTTGTGACACCACAGCACTCTACTGAGGGCGACATAGTGGGACTCTGTCTCAGGGGGAAAAAAAGAATGAAATAATGTCTTTTGCAACAACTTGGATGGAAATGGAGGTCAATATCCTAAGTGAAATATCTGAGGAATGGAAAAACAAATATTGCATGGACACATTTATGACTGGGAACTAACCAATGAACATACTTGGTCATATAGGATGGTCTAATGGACTTTGGAGACCTAGAAGAGGGGAGGGAGAAAAGAGATGAGAAATCAGATTACTATTCAAGTGATGGGTACACTAAAGCCCCACCTTTACCCCCGTACAGTTCATCTAAGTAACAAAAACCACTTGTACCACCTAAATCTATTACAATTATTTAACGGAAGAAAAATAGAAGTAATCAGAAGAGAACTTTCATCTGATGGCACTGCTAATTCAGTACATCAGTCTTCATCTGAACCTGTAAACTCCTCCTGCTCTTACGATGGACAGTCTGCTCTAGCTAAGGCCACCCCTCCCCCACTTGGACCGTGGATCCCATCCTCTGTAGCCTGTCAAGGACTTTACTACAGCAAATCTGGTTTTTAGCCTGATTAGATTTCTGTCACTGCTGAATCATTCCCACCAGTGCACAAACATACTGTAATCATTTCCATCATTTTTTTTTTTTTTTGGTAATTTAAGCAGGATCTCACTCTGTCACTCTAGGTAGACTGCTGTGGCATCATAGCTTACAACAACCTCAAATTCCCGGGCACTGGTGATCATCCTGCCTAAGCTTTATGAGTAGCTGGGACTATAGGCATCAGCCCCAATGCCTGGCTACTGTTTCTATTTTTCATAGAGATGGAGTCTCACTCTTGCTCAGGCTGGTCTCAAACTCCTGAGTTCAAGCAATACACTTACCTCAGACTCCCAGAGTGTTAGGATTACAGGCATGAGCCACTGTGCTCAACCTAATAATTTCAATACTGAAAAATCTTTAGTTGACTTCCCATTTCTCTTCAACCACCACCTAATTTCTCCTCTTGTCTTTTTTTTTCAATTGCAAATTAATATGAGGGTACATATGATTAGGGTACAATGTTTGCATCTGTTAGGTAAGGTCTCTGACATGCAGGTCTCTGTCCTGCACCCAGAAGATGTGCCATATATCCTTACATTGTTCCCATTAAGTGGGAGTGCAACAATCCCCCCTCCTCCCCTCTCTCTGCTCCCTAGGTCCTCCTCCCACCAATTTGAATCCAAATGAGTTTTTCTCCTCTGTGGGCATGTATTAGGTCATCTACTGGCTTCATATTAGTATTGAGTACACTGGATATTTGTTTTTCTGTTCTTGTGATACTTTACTAAGAAGAATGTGTTTTGGCTTGGCGCCTAAAGTTCAGCGGCTAGGGTACAAGCCACATAATCTGGGCTGGCCAAACAACAATGACAACTACAAGAAAAAAATAGCTGGGCATTGTGGCAGGCACCTGTAGCCCAGCTACTTGGGAGGCTGAGGCAAGAGAATTACTTAAGCCTAAGAGTTTGAGGTTGCTGTGACCTGTGATGCCACGACATTCTACTGAGGGTGACATAGTGAGACTGCCTTAAAAAAAACAAAACAAGAATGTGTTTAAACTCCAACCAGGTTAATACAAAAGATGTAAAGTCACCATCTTTTTTTTTTACAGCCGAATAGGCTGGAATCATGATATACATATACCACACTTTGTTAATTCATTCCTGGGTTTGTGGGCATTTAGGTTGTTTCCACATCTTGGCAATGGTAAGTTGAGCTGCAATAAACAATCTAGTGTA
>CAUYON010140246.1:0-13837 GCA_963573935.1 Arctocebus calabarensis | reverse complement strand
TGAGAAGTCTGTTTGCTTTGCACAGTTAGCTGTATCATATTTAGGGTTGGAGGTTCACGGACCCCTGAACTTGGGGCTGCAGAACCTGGTACTTGTCTTAACCACGTTGGGGCAAGTCTCTTTCCATCTTTTTGTCTCCTTGCTTGGTCAATAATTTGAGGAAGTGAGATTAGCTCAGGTATGAGATTGCTTCCAAAACTGACATAGTCAGCTCGGCGCCTGTGGCTCAACAGGCTAAGGTGCCAGCCATGTACACCTGAGCTGGCGGTTCGAATCCAGCCTCGGCCCGCCAAACAGCAATGGTGGCAGCAACCAGAAAAAAAAATGGCCAGGTGTTGTGGTGGGCACCTGTAGTCCCAGCTACTTGGGAGGCAGA
Organism: Arctocebus calabarensis; assembly: GCA_963573935.1. Taxonomy (NCBI): domain Eukaryota; kingdom Metazoa; phylum Chordata; class Mammalia; order Primates; family Lorisidae; genus Arctocebus; species Arctocebus calabarensis. The sequence continues at coordinate 13,461 of CAUYON010140246.1, read as the reverse complement.
GGCAGGAGACTCGCGTGAGCCCAGGAATTGGAGGTTGCTGTGAACTGTGATGCCACAGCACTCTATCCAGGGTGACAGCTTGAGGCTCTGTCTCAAAAAACAAACAAACAAACAAAAAACTGGCATAGTCGTTCTTAAAGGTGGCACGGTTTTGAAAATTTTGGCACTGTGCACATAAAGGAATAAGTCATGTTGATATCCAAGTAGCCTTTCCTGTCCTTGCTTCCTCAGGAAGCCAGTCTTAATTTGAGATGTGTGTATGTATTTGCAGGTGTATACATGTACATCATTTTGAAGCAGTGAATAAAGTTAAGAACTTAGAGACAGAGTATTTCCAGGTGAGAGCCCCAGAAGATCCAGGGGGTCTTCCTTGTTACCATCTGTCAAAACTCAGGCACGCTCAGCTCTTTCAAAGACAGAGTTGCATTGGAGGCCCGAGGTCAGTCGAGGAAACACGCAAAGCAGTACCTGGAATGTGGATTTCTCGCCACTCTTCATCCCACCCTTTTCCTGGAAGAATAAGTGTGCCGTTCTGTTGTAACTTTGCTTTTATCTTGTTAACAAAACATTCATCCCTCTCTCCTGCTCCAGTGGCCACATTTCCATTCGTTCCTGGTGAACACTTTATTCCCAAGCTATCACTTAGGCTTAAAAGACATCAAAGGTAATGGAAAAATGAACACAGACTTTTACTAAGAGAGGACGACGCATACCAGGAGGGGCGGTGTGACAGCTTAGAATAATCAGTGAGAATTATCTTCAGTTCAGACGGTGAGCTCAGGTAACGCCACACCGTCTCGGCGAGGGCAGACACACGTTGTGTAGAGGAGTTCCTGTTTCCTGCTCTTTATCTGAGATGTAGAACTGGGGAGATGAAACAAATCATCCTTCTTCCCTTTGCATCCTAGAGAAGGACCATATTTAATATTGATTCTAATTCTTGTTAGGAAACGTGATTCCACTGCAGTGTCGGTCCCCAGATGTAGCTTCGTGAAGCAGGCAGGAATAGCAAATGCTCACTGTCATTTTCCGTGCAGTTATTCATATAACATTCATACACTATTTACAACAGCCCTGAAAAATACTACTAAAGTTTTTGGATAAGGAAACTGGCTGACTAGCTCGTGCCGTGCCTAGTGCAAGGCATCAACAGATTTGGGATGGAAGGCACAGTCTACGTGAGGGCCTCTGTTTCTAACTGCTGTTCTGCACTTCACAAAGCCCACCTTCTCTGCACTTGTAGACGCCTCAATGAAATCCTCCCTGCATCTCCTTCCCAGCTCTGCATTCTGAAGTGAATGTGGAACGGTTGCTCGAGTCCAGTGCCCCTGCTGCAGTCACATGTGCTGAATACGTTTCCTGGCTGGGCTGTGTACAGGGGTAAGACAGACGGACACCTGCACTCCCCGAGCTGTCCCTGGAGGGATCAGCTGCTAACTCAGCAGTGACTTGTTGACACAGGATCACAGGCCGAGATAAACCCTGGGAGGCAGAAAGAAGGGGGCAACCTTCCCCTCCTCTCTGACGTCACTGTTTCTGATTGGATATTTTTACCTTCCACTCCCTTTTCTGTTATTTGCTATTTTATTTGATTCTGTATCCATAGGGACACTAGTGAGATGTGACTGTCCTTTGACACTAGTATTGAAGAGGTTTGATGAAATAGAGAACTAGAAAATAAATGACAGAAGAATTAGGTAGAGGGTACTGAGCGAATAAAAGTAGGTGAACTTAATTATCTAAGTATATTTTGATTCTGGACTTAATTTATTTCCTGCAATGAACATCCATCATGGGTACTGTTTCTTTTCCAATTAAAGTATTATTTTTCCCATAAAAAAGTAATAATGATGTGTGACTTTGAAGGGTACAAGGCTGTTTCAAATTTCATTAAGTCATTGCCCCACGATCTTCGGAAAGGTGTCATTGTCCCCTAAGCTGCAGCTGAGCCCCTGAGAAGTTAAGTCCCTTCCACAGAACTATTCATTCCAAAAGCAGATGAGCCTGGGAATCAAGTTCTGCCAACACTGGTTACCTTGACATTCTCTCTGCTCCACACCTTGAGAATTATTTCCAAGGTCATAGTTAACAAACTAAATGTTTCTCATAGTGCTTTTTTCTCGTGTTTGTATTTCTGTGGACTGCATGTGAGAGAAAAGTCTTTGGCTTCACAAAATTGTGAATTGAGTACCCATTATTGGCAAGTCAGAGGAATAGATGGAAAGCAGCAGAAGTTAGCGGGCCATTCTTTTTCTTCTTTTTTCTGTTTTTTTTTTTTTTTTTTGAGGCAGCCATGTATGAAATGCAGAATAGAAACCCTTGATGGGCGGACAGAGCGGGGTGGGGCAGGCGTGAGGATGGAGGAGGCGGCTGCATTCCCCTGCTTGACCCTTCCAGAAGCCTCCCACGGAGGACCCTGCTCTCCGTTTCCTCCGTGCAGAGCTCTGCCCGAGTGCCCTCCGTGACCCCCGGAGCCCCGTTGGTCTGACCCTCACCCTTCATGCCCGAATGCAGTCACTCGTGGATCTTTCCTTCCCAAGGCCCCGCGACAGCCCCGCTCACACTGTGCCCCTGGTGCCTGGCACGTCCGTCGTCAGGGTGCATGAATGTTTGGTGAATAGTCTCTCGGGGAAGCCCGAAACTCCAGTTTCAGAATAACTTTTCTGAAAGTTCCTGGGGTGCTGTTTGAAGGAAAAACGAGCAGCACTGTGTCCAGGGCTGGCCTTTCCTCTGATAAGCTCAGCGTTTCCTCAGCACTGCCTGGGCCACAGCCACGAAAGCTACTCGGTTCCTTTCTCCTCTTTAGTTGCTGAAAATTCCTGTGTATGCGGGTCATTAGGAAAGCTGAAACCTTACAGTCATTCTCTCAAGGATTTGTCAGTGCGCGGATAATGGTGCCAAGGAAGGGAAAAAGAGAGTCACAAGGGGGCCCGTGTTAGAGAGCCCCCGTGTAACAGGGAGTCGGACCAGTCAGCAGCAGCACCCAAGGAGAAGCGGCTCAGGTGGCCTGGGTGGAGGGACAGGCCCGAGAGGAGGCTCAGTCGTGTCCTGAGGGGACCCTGCCGTCAGGTTACATGGAGTGTAAGGAGGAGTAAAGTAGCCAGCGGCCTTACACTCAGAGCTGCCCAGTCTCCTTGAAGGCTGTTTTCAAGTGCACACAATGAAAGAAGCGTGTGTGCTCTGTGAATTCAGTGAAAAGGCACCCAAGACTTGCTCTGTCCTCGTGACTTAGCAGAAGTGTATGAGCCACTTCTGTGGGCAGGCCCAGCCATGCCGGCTAAAACCAAATGAGATGCCTTAAATGCTAGCCTAGAGGTGTGTAAGGTGATTGTAATGCAGAGGAGGAAAGTTCCATTCTTCCTGGGAAGTCCGGAGGTGCACCGAGCAGATGGAACTTCTCACCTCAGGCACTGAAGTGTGGGTCGGGGTTCACTAGGCAAAGGGGACTAGGACGGGGTCAGGGCGGAAGAGCTCTCTGCAGACGGAGCTGTGTGTGAAGGCAGGAGGTATCTTGCCCTTAGGATTTTTGCTAAGTGCGAGGAGTGAGGCTGAACAGCTGGGCTTGTGTGGCTGCCTGGGCACTAGGCCACGTGGAGTCTCTGGGAGGTGCTGAGTGAAGGTCAATGCTGGGATGCCGTTGGCCTTTTGGGAGAGGAGGGCCGCTGCCACTCTGCGGGGAAGTGAGTGTGGAGACTGGCTGAGAACGAGACAGTGAGGCTCTTACTCAGGAAGGGCAGTGGAGGGAGCCCTGGATTGGAGAGTGGGGGAGGCTTTGTCCGTAGTGCTTGAGGCTCCGTACTGGGGGCCTGGTGAGGAGGAAACAGCTCTTGGGACGGCCGGGTTCCTGGGTAGGATCCCTGGGTGCCCATCACCAGGTGGAAACAGCATTGATTCCTCCCATCTCAAAAAACTTCGACAAAACAGCGTGAGATTTTCCCTTGTTATTTTTTCTTTTTCTTTTTTTTTTGAAACAGTCTAGCTCTGTCATCCAGGACCTTAGTGCTGTGGCCTTGGCCTAGCTCACAGCAACATTAAACTTCTGGGCTCAATCCTCCTGCCACAGCCTCCTGTGGAGCTGGGACTACAGGCACACACCACCATGCCCCCTAAGTTTGTCTATTTTTAGTAGAGATGAGGGTCTCACTTTGCTCAGACTGGTCTTGAACTCCTAGGAGCAATCCACCTGCCTCAGCCTCCCACACAGCTAGGATTACAGACATGAGACGCTGCGCCCAGCCTGTTTTTCCTCATTAAAGCATAGGAAGCTAAGTCAGTGCTCAGAGATGTTAAGTAACATAAGAAGGTCATACATTTCAGGCAGGACCAGGGTTCAAGTCCAGGCCTGTGCAGCTGGAAGCCTGTGCTGGAGGGAGGCTGCAGTCCTGGGAGGTGGCCCCAGTTGACAGAGGTGACAGAGGGAACCCTGGAGCTGGGACCTTCCACAGCCTGGGATGGCACTGGAGGAAAAAACGGGTAGTTTATGCTTTGGACGGAATATGTCCTCCCCAAATTCATCTGTAGGAAGGTACCCAACGTGGTGGAATCAGGTGGGGGTTCGGGGGGTGACTATTGGTCATGAGGAAGGAGCCGTATGAGAGGGGTGAGTGTCCGTGGAGAAGAGGTCTGAGAGACACCCTGCATCCACGTAAGGACACGGTGACAAGGCGACCAAGAGCGGGCAGCTGGGAAAGGGCAAGGAGGGCCCTGCAGGTCTTCAGAGAGGTCAGCGACGCGAGCATTTTTCTAGGCAGTGCAGAGGGAGCCGGTGGAGGAGAGGGCGTGCTTCCTCCCAGGAGGGTCTGCAGAGTGAAAGGGGAGAGTCCCGGGGCCCCTCTGCCTCGGACACGAGAGGGGGAGACACGGCTGGAGACAGCTGCAGAGGGAGAGAAGGCTTTTATCACCGTCTGGAACCTTTCAGCAAAATTCTGGAGACGGTATCTGCGCTGAAACCGAAAACTAACGAGTCAGCCATGGTCCCGGAGGGCGCTGCCCAAGTCAGTGCCCTGGACGCGGGGCAGCTGATGGGAGAGGTTGGCAGAGGTGTCTCTGCAGAGGCGGGCTGAGGGCGGCTGCCTTGAATTCACCTTCCGGACACTGTTATCTCAGGCTCCACACCTCCAGGGTGGGGCAGATAAAAGAAATACATCTTAATTCTTAGGAAAGTGAAGCATGAAACAATAAAACCACCCACTCTGCCCGGCCATACCAAGAACAATGTGGTGGTTACTGGTGTCTGCATGTCAAACTAGACCTATTAGTTTCTTGCTTTTTCATTTCAAATCATTTCTCTCTGTCTTCAGGAAATTGTCTTTGATCTTGACCGAGTTTCATTTCAGTCCGCTCTGCTATTTGATCTCTTTTGCCATTTTTTTCAATCTCAGATGAATAAACACTAAGAAATACGATTCTTATTGCTATTAAGTATATTGAATTAAGAAGAGGTGGCACGTGTTCAATGTTACATTTTACAAAAATCCTAAACGTAATTTAAGGAAAGGCTATGTAAAATATAGTCTCCAACCTGGTGCTGTGTCAGCATCATTGTTTATTCTTGAACAGGCCAGTTTTTCTGTGTGCCCATGAGAGGTGTGCATGCAGAAAGGCCACAGGAGCGCCGTAGATGCGGAATGTCTTGGCTGACCAGTGTCTTTTCCGTAGGAGCCGTGGAGTATGCAGCACATCCCAGCGCTGTTTTCAGCTTTCTGTGGGCTCTTGGTTGCCCTCTCTTACCATCTGAGCCGGCAGAGCAGTGACCCCTCTGTGCTCATGTGAGTAGCCCACCCTTCTTCTGGCATCGCTGTGGGGGTGGAGGGCATGGTGCCCGCAGCTCCTTCACTGCCGTTCAACACCTGTTATTAAACTAATGGCTCTCTCACTGGACAAGGGTGGGATATATGCAGGACTGACCAGAAACTAAGGATAAACAAAGATAATCAAGGGTGACGCTCCAGGGAACATTTCGCCTTTGTTTGTAGAACACTCAGTGTCAGGAACAGAAGGCTGCTAGCAGCACCCAAGCCCTGCTGTGCCTTGCCCTTGGGTGAGTTGTGTGAGAAGCTAAAGCCTCCAGACAAGTCCGTTTGCAGCATTGCTGCCTCTATCCTAGGTAGTTACCCTTGGAGACCAGACCAGCACCTCTGAAAGGAAAGGTTTTTGTTCTATTTTGTTGTTTTTGTTCCTAGGGCAGCCAGTGGCCTCTGGATTTAATGTGATGTTTGCATTAAAGTTTTAAAATATACTTAATATACTCTGTAGAAACGTGAAGGTATGCATTCATAAAAACTTGAAGGTTTTTAATCACATCATTTAAATCTTTGGTAATATGTGCGTTGTGACTGGAAATCCTTCATGTGATGCCAAAAGGAGTTTCTAATACAAACTGTAATATCCTATGTGATTTTTCCAAACTTACCAAAGATTTTGATTTAAGGTAAATATTATTATTTGGGGGCTATACACATCATAATTTTTGCCTGTTAGGTCTAGCAAAATGAATGGTATGTAAAACATGGGGAAAAAGAAACGCTGAACAAAGTTTGCACCGTTTTTAGTGCCAGTTACATTACTGGAGGGCTGCCCTCTGCCAGCTTTTGTGAGGACGAAGCTGTCGTGCGCTGGCAGAGAGAGAGCGTCCCTGCTCTGCTGACGGTGGGCGGCACCAAGGGCCCTGAATACTTGACTGCTTTCGTGAGGATGAAAAGTGGACAATCAAAACATTATCACCGTGACCCCTTGAATGTACAGCCCTCTATATCATGACGTTTTTAATGGAGGGAGTACCTGGCTTTGTCATTTGTGGATGTGAGGCCTGAGGCGAAGTGTTTGCCTCAAACACTATCCCAGGCACATCTTTGGAAAGTAAAACCTGTGTTTTTTTTTTTTTTTTCACTTTTAGGTCCTTTATTCAATGCAGACTGTTTCCTAAATTTTTACATGAAAATTTGGAAGAGTCGGTTGCAGACCCTCTCCCCAAGAAGATGAAGGAGTCAGTGGTGAGCTGTCTGTGTGCTGTACCCTAGGGTAGGAGGTTCTGGCCATTCAGCAGGGCTCAGGCTCCCAGGGGGCTCCAGCCAGGAGGGAGGTGCCTCATCTCGGTCCATACCTGGCACAGTGGGTCGCTGAGCCGCCTGCTACTTGCAGACCTTTCAAACATCCTAAAGGCAGACATTCTGTGTACCTGCCACGGGCACACAGTCGGTTGCACTTTACCTAGATACTGGCATGAGCCACATTCTGTTAATTCTATCCATTGCTGGCAGTAAACGGTAGGTGGGCTGTGCAAAAATAAAGTCAGGTAGCTATCCAGCCAAGCTGCCTTTTTTGATATGGTCCAAGCACAGCTCTTTTTCAGCTCTTTGCTCAGCCTCATGCTGAGGTCAGAGCATTCTTCTAATTTCACATCTGCACAGCCCTGCATAGGGACCTGTGGGCTTTAGACTTGTGGATGGGGTGACTGAGAAGGGAGTTACCATGTGGGCTGGAGCATAGCAGGGGAAAAGGAAGGAGGAGAAGAAGGCAGGAACAAGAGAATCCTATGGCTGTAAAATAATGATTCTATCTCCTTCTTCATCAAGAAAATGGCTCTGGGCTTGGTGCCCGTAGCACAGTGGTTACAGTGCCGACCACATGAACCCAGGCCGGTGGGTTTGAGCCTGGCCCAGGCCAGCTAACCAACAATGAGAACTGCAACAACAACAAAATAGTGGGGCGTTGTGGCAGGCACCTGTAGTCCCAGCTATGTGGAAGGCAGAGGCAAGAGACTCGCTTGAGTCCAGGAGCTGGAGGTGGCTGTGAGCTGTGACATCATAGCATTCTACCCAGGGGGACAGCTTGAGACTCTGTCTCAAAAAAAAAAAAAAGGCTCTGAGCAGTTTCAAACTCCTTTGAGCAGAAGTGGTCTCTTTGGTGTCTATTTCCAAACATTAACACTTTGAGAAGCAGGGCTCATTGTGTAAACTCCAATGATTTGAATATTGACCTTAGGGCAGTCTGAGGTTTTCAACTCAAGCTTTTCCTGTTTTTGTAAGGAATGACAAAGAAAGGGAAGAACTGTAAATGGTCTATTGATTGTGGGTTCCTCCCTCCCGGACTGGGTCTCTTTTCTCAGGTGTCCCTGAGCTCCCGCCTGGTCCACAGGAGGTACTCAGTGCATTCCCTGAATTTAGATGACTTAAAGCACAGCCTGCCATTGCAAAGCGATGTACATGACTCCTAACCAAAGCGATAACATTTTTAAAAAATTCATACTCAGCTATATGTGCTTTTGAGTGTGGTCACAATTCAAACTAATGCCTTGAGGTTTTTATGTCACCACATAGGAATCAGAGGACAAAGTACTTAATAAAATAAGGGTGAGGTTCATTATACAGCGGTACTGGGTTTTTTGGTTTTTTTCGGTCTTTCTTTTTGAGACAGAGTCTCACTCATTCACCCTGAAGGGAGTGCTGTAGTGTCATAGCTCACAACTCTTGGGCTCAAGCAAACCTCTGTCTGAACCTCCTGAGTAGCTGGGGTTACACTTGACTGCCACAATGCCTGCCTTGTTTTTCTATTTTCAGTAGAGATGGAGGCTGGTCTCGAACTCCTGAGCTCGAGAGATCCACCTTCCTTGCCTCACAGAGTGCTAGGATTACAGGCATGAGCCACTGCACCTGGCCTAGAGGTACATTTAAAAGCAGATTACAACTGGAAGCCACTGGGGCTGATGAGATAGGAGCTAAAGAGGAGAGAGATTTGACATTCAAACATGACCTCTAATGTTTATCCCAAGAGACTGAACAGGGAGAAGCTCAAAGTGACATTCCTGGGATAGTTTCTGTGAAGGCCACGGCATGGGTCAAGGTCTCCTCAAAAGTTCCCTTGTGGATATCTGAAAAAACTATATCTCCCAGATCTTCCTTGATTTCATGACTAAGGAAGATGCTTCTCCATTTTTTGATTTATTGCAGTTAAAAATAAAGTAGGAATTATAAAGAAATATGACAAAAATTTGCCGAGTGGCAGCTGGTAGTATTTTATTAGTATATCATGGGTCAGGTGTTGCCTCATTTGATTTTCATGGCCTTTGAAATGCTTTGCACAATGTAGAATACATAACTTATTAGGTGAGTTAATAAGATGTGTGTGTTCATTTCTTTGAGAAGTCTCAGGCCTAATTATAATATTTTAATGGGAATATTAGATTTAGCTTATACAGTTTGGTTTGATGTGTGACGCCTTTTGTGCCATAATGAAGTATAATGTTCTCTTCATTACCTCTGGTTTTGCTTCTTTGTATCTCCCTCAACCTTTCTTACTTTCTCTGCCTCTCTCTTCTTTTCTTAAATTTTAGCTAGTATAACAAGCCTGGTAGAGAGTCTCATTAGATTGCAGTTTTCTAACCTCTACCTTCCAATTTATTTAGCGTGTAAAGGGATCTGAGAATTCTGCATTTGAACAAGAATACCCACTCAGGTACTTCCGTTCAGGCAATCTACAGATTGTACTTCAAGGAATGTTGATCCAGAAACAGATGTGCTGGCAGGCTTATACATTTGCATATGAGCAAGACAATTTATTACACAGTTTCTTTCCAAAATTCAATAGTTAATAAAGAAATAAACATTAGTCTCTTTCCATATGCCTTGTTAGTGCAGACTTTTGGGTTTTTCTTCCTCACAAATGTTCATCATTCTTGACCTACTTTGTCATATTCCTGTATCTATTTTCCTCAGGGCCCAGAGACAACAACAATAACAACAAAAACCTATTTAATTTTTATATGTAAAATGCAAATAATTTTTTATAAACCATTGGTAGAAACGTCTAGATTTTTCTCATTGGGTGCTTCTGGGGTAGAATGTTGGGATGAGACTTCTTAGGCCCCTTTTAGAGCTGGAGCAAGAAGCACTACATAAAATGCTACAATGAACTAGAACATTCACTGTACCAACAGCTAATATATTTCTTGGTTAAACATGCACGAACTTATCATTAAAATAGACAGCAAACATTAATGTTGTTAAATGTTGTTTTAGAAGTATTGGCCAATGCAAGGCCTGAAAAAGGAAAAACAATGTAGAGCAAATGTATATAAAATGCACAGAAAAGTTTATTAAAATCAACTATGATTAATTAAAGGATTCATAAATATCACTAGAGACTAGAAAATTTAGAACAGTAAGAGCATTCTAATATATCAGAAATGAGTTATAGAATTAAATGAAAGCACGATACCAAATCATGATAGGAACAAAATTTACGAATTGATAATGAGGGTCCAGGCACAGTGACTGGCACTCTGGGACTCTAAGGCAGGTAGATTGCTTGAGCTCAGGAGTTGGAGGCCAGCCTGACCAAGAGTGATACCCTGTCTCTAGTAAAAACAGAAAAATTGTCTGGGCCTTGTGACGGGTGCCTGTAGTCCTAGCTACTTGGGTAGCTGAGGCAGGAGGATTACTTGAACCCAAGAGTTTGAGGTTGCTGTGAGCTGTGACACAATAGTACTCTAGCCTGTGAGACTGTCTAAAAATAAAAAATTGATAATAAAAATAGTTTTAACAAGTGGTATCACAAATACAGTCAGCTGCAGTAGCTTATTAAAATGTAAAGTGTTCTGAATAAGTAGTGATAGACAGATGTGACCTGATTTTGAATAGGAAGGCTAAGAGTTATAAAATGCCAATTGTTTATAAACATGTATAGGTTTTCTATAATTCAGAACACTTCCAAAGGGATTATACTCTCAATGTTGGGAAGTGATTTTAAAGTTCATTTTGAACAGCGGTTCTCAACCTGTGAGTCGTGACCCACAGGAACTGTATTAAAGGGTCACAGAGTTAGGAAGGTTGAGAACCACTGATTTAGAAGAATAGCAGTTAATAATAGTCTAAAAAAAACTGGAAAAAAAGGGTAAGGAACAGGAAGTTAGTACTTTGAGATTTAAGAGTAAAGACTGAGTGATTTAAAAGATGACATCATCCAAGATTAGAGAATGAGGTTAATGAATCAGAAGAATCCAGGAGACAAATTATTTATATGAATGTTTTATGTGAAAGTTAAATATCACAACCAAGAATTGAGATAATTATTTAGCAGGAGGAGTGCACAAGAACTTTATGCACTCCTGCCTCACCAGACACCAATGTAAATTAGAGATGGATTAAAGAATCCCAGAGAAGGGCAGTGCTCAGTGAGTAGGGCGCCGGCCCCATATACCAAGGGTGGTGGGTTCAAACCCCGCCCCGGCCAAACTGCAACAAAAAAATAGCCAGGCGTTGTGGCGGGCGCCTGTAGTCCCAGCTACTCGGGAGGCTGAGGCAAGAGAATCACCTGAGCCCAGGAGGTGGAGGTTGCTGTGAGCTGTGTGATGCCACGGCACTCTACTGAGGGCGATAAAGTGAGACTCTGTCTCTACAGAAAAGAAAAGAATAATTCCAGAGACAAGAAGAGCGAGGGAAAAGGTGGGAGAGGGCGGAGACATCAAGTGGGACTTTTCCCTTCATGGTATCATGGCAAGCTCAATTCTCACAAGCAAACTCTTGGCAGGTTAAAACTAAAATTTCTATAAATATGAAAGAGGAGAAGTCTCCATCTTTCTTTAAGGCTGCATAATATTCCATGGTATGCATGTACCACAGTTTATTAATCCATTCGTGGATCGATGGGCTCTTGGGCTTCTTCCATGACTTAGCAATTATGAATTGGGCTGCAATAAACAATCTGGTACAGATATCTTTGTTGTAATATGATTTTTAGTCATCTGGGTATATACCAAGTGGGAAAGAATATTTGCAAGTTATGCCTCCGACAAAGGCTTAATAACCAGAATACACAGAGAACTCCAAAGTATTTGCAAGGAAAGAACAAGAGATCCCATCACAGGATGGGCAAAAGATCTGAAAAGAAACTTCTCTAGAGATGTCCAATCTTGAAAAATAGTTTATTGATCTCGAAGATCAACTTTATAAAGATCTATTAAGTCAAGTGGATGTAAAACTACAACAAGTCCTAGGTGGAAAAGCACTTGAATATTTGGAACCACTAGCAACTTTACCAGAAAAGAGGTAAATTAGTACAAAGGTAGCAGGAAACTATAGAGCTCTGCCTTAATCTGTAAAGAACGGGCGGCACCTGTGGCTCAGTGAGTAGGGTGCTGGCCCCATTTACCAAGGGTGGCAGATTCAAACCCAGTCCTGGCCAAACTGCAACAACAAAAAAAAAATAGCTGGGCATTGTGGCAGGCACCTGTGGTCCCAGCTACTCGGGAGGCTGAAGCACAAGAATCGCCTAAGCCCAGGAATTGGAGGTTGCTGTGAGCTGTGACGCCAGAGTACTCTACCGAGGGTGACAAAGTGAGACTCTGTCTCAACAACAACAACAAAAAAGAATCTGGGCTTGGCGCCTGTGGCTCAATGGGCTAAAGCGCCAGCCACGTACACCTGAGCTGGCGGGTTCGAATCCAGCCCCGGGGCCCACCAAACAACAAAAATGGCTGCAACCAAAAAATGGCCGGGCGTTGTGGTGGGCGCCTGTCGTCCCAGCTACTTGGGAGGTGGAGGCAAGAGACTCGCTTGAGCCCAGGAATTGGAGGTTGCTGTGAGCTGTGATGCCACGGCACTCTACCCAGGGCGACAGCTTGAGGCTCTGTCTCAAAAAAAAAAAAAAAAGAACAAGTATGGGAGGCTCGGCACCTGTGGTTCAATGGGCTAAGGAGCCAGGAACATACACCTGAGCTGGCGGGTTCGAATCCAGCCCGGGCCTGCCAGACAACAACGACGGCTGCAACCAAAAAATGGCCGGGCGTTGTGGCGGGCACCTGTAGTCCCAGCTACTTGGAAGGCGGAGGCAAGAGACTCGCTTGAGCCCAGGAATTGGAGGTTGCTGTGAGCTGTGATGCCATAGCACTCTACCCAGTGTGACAGCTTGAGGCTCTGTCTCAAAAATAAATAAATAAATAAAAATAAAAATAAAAGTGTTTCCTTTAAGAACTGAAACCAGACAAGGTTGTCCTCTGTCACCATTGCTATTCAACATAGTGCTGGAAATTCTAGCCAATACAATTAGACAAGACAAGAAAATAAAGGGCATCCAGATGGGTGCAGAGGAGGTCAAACTCTCCCTTTTTGCTGATGATATGATGTTATATTTAGAGAACCCCAAGGACTCAACTACAAGACTCTTGGATGTCATAAAAAAATACAGTAATGTCTCAGGATATAAAATCAACGTCCACAACAAGTCAGTTGCGTTTGTATATGCCAACAACAGTCAAGATGATAGGTTAATTAAGGACACAACTCCCTTCACCATACCCCCAAAGAAAATGAAATACTTAGGAATATACCTAACAAAAGAGGTGAAAGACCTCTTTAAAGAAAATTGTGAGGGCGGCACATGTGGCTCAAGGAGTAGGGCGCCGGCTTCATATACCGGAGGTGGTGGGTTCAAACCTCAGCCCTGGCCAAAAACTGAAAAAAAAAA
>CAUYON010140244.1:0-17838 GCA_963573935.1 Arctocebus calabarensis | reverse complement strand
GTCTCACTCTATGCCCTTGAGGGCTAAGGCTGCAAGGCGTCTCAGTCTCCACCTTTGGACTGCTCAGTCACTAGATTACTCGCTCCCGCCCAATGCCTGTTCTGCGACCCTGAGGGTGCAGCTTGCCAGGGCAGTTCTCCCACAATGGCTCCACACAGCCCACCACCAAACACTGGCAGCTCCGTCTGGCTTGGTGGCCCAGTCTGGGGTCCCAGACAACACTCAAAACCCCCTGCACTCCTGCCCAAGTTCTCCCAAGGCAGTTCAACCGAGTGCCAAGTCCAAAAGAAACCCAAACGGCTCACAGGCAAGGTCTTTCCAGCCTGCAGTCCCACTGTTGCCCCACCCACAGCTGCCGACAGGATCAGACCGATCAAACAGATGCAACCACTTGCCCAATCTCTGCCGCTTTAGCCTTCCTCAGGGTGTCCAGAAGGCTCACGCTGTCTCCCTGTGTCCCCAAAGGGAAGTTTCTGGGAAGATCCTGCCTGGCAGAGATGCCTGAAGTCCTCTCTCCCCAGTCTCACCGTGCCCAGCCACACGGAAGCTGTTATTCGGCCGCCATCTTGCTCCGCCCCCGAGCTTCTTATAATTGAAGGAGTCAAACAAGATGTATTACAATTTAGTACAGATTTTTGTTTTGAATATGTGTGTACATTTTTGGCAAATTCTCTGTGCGTGTGTTACAAGTATGTGAAAAATACAAAAATAAAATATCTAAATTTGTGATCTAAAGCAGTACCTTGTGAAAAATCTAATAAGCTTACATGCTTGTATTCAAAAAAAAATTAAGTACTCTTTTCTTTCCCCTAAAGAAGCAAGAGAAAAAAGAGCAAATAAAACTCAAAGAGAAGAAATAAATAATTATGATTAGCATAACAATCAATAAGTCAAAAAATTAAACTAATAGAGAAAACTAATGCATTCAAAAGATTGCCATTTGCTAAGATCAATACAATGGATAAAGTTCTAACCAAGTCAACAAAGAAAGAGATAAGACAAAATTATCTTGATTGGTAAATGACCCTCACAGAGGTCCATGTTTTAATATCTGGAATTTTTGAACACTGCTTTATCTGGGCACAGGGTCTTTGCTGATGTGATTAGGTTAGGGGTCTTGACATGAGAAAAGTACCCTGGAATGTAATGTTGGGCCCTAAATGCAATCTCTGTGCGTTACAATGGGGAGATTTGACACAGACAGATAAGCAGACAAGGTGGCCATGGGGGAGTCAATAAACCTCGAGGCATGTGAGTAGCCACCAGAAGGCGAGAGAAGGAAGGAATACTGCTGACACAGATATTAATCTCACAGATATTAATTTCAAAAGTTCTGGCCCCTGGATCCCTAAGAAAATTAATGTTGTGTTTTTCTAAATGACCAAGTTTGTGGTAATGTGTTAAAGCAACTAGAGGAAACTAATACATTATCACTATCGGAAGTAAACAGAGAGGATGACTATTGAGCCCACTGGCATTAAGAGAATAAGAAGGAGGTCCTGGAAACCACCCATAAATTTGTTCCTATGATACTGGAACCTATCTAGAAATTCAAACACTTAGAAGGGTCTTCTAATCAAATGTTAGTAGTATACATAGATAATATAAAGGTAAAGCTTTAGAAGATATAATGTAGATACAACATACGTCTAGAACTATATACAACATGATAGTAAGGGCTAAAATCTGGAACAGAAAAAAAATTAGTGGAAAAATTAAAAGATTGCAAAATAATGTTTATTATTAAATACTGGACTAATTTTAATGTTTTAGTTTAGACCAATATTCCATGCATAAATGATTGTGTCCTTAGGGATGCTGAGTGAAGGATGTATGGTAGCTTCTTGGATCACCTAATTTTTCTATCAATCTATCGTTATTTCAAAAGACAGTTTATAAAAACTTAAGGGTTATTTTTTCATTCATGAGGGGTCAGAGGATATCGACAAGTTGGTACATTTACAATGATTTCAGCACAAGGATGTTCAGAATATTTGGAATTACCTTATGTTTTTGAAAGAATACCACACAGCTCATCTTTAACTCTTTAAAATATGTTGTTGATAAACATTGGTTTTTATATTTAAATATTATAAATATTCTACTTCTTGTAGTTTTTATTTTTATAAAATAAAACACCTTGGTAATAAAAAGTACAATAATTGATAATCTATGACATTTTGAATAGTTTATTTCATCCCCTAAACAACATAAGTAGTTTACATAAGTAATCAAAAATAGTTTGAATCTGTTTGGATTTAAATGAAAAGTTAATAAGCATCAGATACAATTATTCTTCTTTGGAATAAATTTGGCCATATGTTACAATAAGTATTTCCACACAAAAATTTATTAAATATGTATTTATATACATAATTTTCCAATGGACAAAATTCCCTCCCTAATTAAGAAGGTCTCCAGGATGCTGTGAGAAAGAAAATTTGATATTTTACTCTGAATTTTCAATTTGATGTAAGTTACTTGTATATCAAACAATACCTCAAAGCATTACATGTAATGATTACAGATCAACAGCTTGAAAAGCATAAGGCTTATGTGACGACTGCATCTTAGGGATAGCCAAAACATGAATATCATTTTATATCTGAGAACTAATCCACAATACTGTAATGCTTTTAGAGTTCCTTCTTACATTCCTCTGATAATTCATTTTTCAGCCTGTTTTCTGTTCCAGGGAACTTCAAAGTGTGGCTTCAAAGATTCTGCTGAATTGGCTCTCTGTTCAAAGTGATGAGTATCTATATTGCCCTTGACTGGTTGAACTTTGTCTTTTTTGAACAATAAAACACCATAGGAAAGGAAGAAAATAAAGCTAAGTAATATAAAGTCAGAAAGTTAAATAGTCTGTGAGTCATTTATTGCCACTGTTCATGTACTAACGATTATTTCTAAGCTACAATTGCAATTAAATTTGACTAAGTGAGTTCATAGACTAATGTAAAATGTAACATTTTTATAATTTTAAATAAAAATGTTTAAAACTATAATCATAACATGAGTAATAATATTTTCTATGAAATATTATCACATGAAATCTTTGAAACTAATGTGAAAAAAGAAAATTATGTAACCTAGTTTTATTTATCTCCATATTAATCTGGAAATTTAAAAAAGGTAGTTAAAGTAAGCATCTATAGGTACATTTTAATGGACATTTTAGTAAGCCTTTCACATACATCATCTCATCAAATCTTTATAATAGTCCAGGGAAGTAAACGGTTTTATTTTACAGAGGGAAAAAAGTAACAAAGTGAGTTGTTTTATCTAGAGAATACAAAATTCTATTTTTTTGCAAATAAGCATGTTAAGTGTGTAGTTAACATCCTGTATAATGCCATAAAACTTTTAGTATCTTTTGTTTTCATAGTCTTCTACTTTGGAAAATAACTATTCCATTAAGGTATCAGAAATATGTGTACATATAGATTTATGCACATGTATTTATGTACATATACCTATGTACAAATGAAGTTCAATTTAGAACACAAATCCTAGAAAATAACGTGATAAAAAGTATCTTAAAGACATATTTTTAAATTATGATATTCGATAAAAGTTGCATGTGCATTCTAACATTTAAAATAATAGCTTGGATTGAAATTGTGATAGAAACAAAGAGTAGATCTCCACTGAAGTTCATATTGTAACAACAAAAAGGAAGAAGAAAGGATATCAAAATTATCTTCTTTTTGTTCTTCTTCTTCTTGTGTGTGTTAGTTGCTAGAAGACTTTGCCATATCATGAAATTGAAAACAAAAGAGATGCGACTAATTTTGGGGAGGTAATAAGGAGAATTTCATACTAAGTATCTTCCATTGAGATAGTTACCAGACATTCAATTGAAATATTAAACAGTCATTTTGAGTTTTGAATAACCTGGAGCTCAAAATTTATATTACACAAAAAGCAAATTAAAGGTCATTTAGAAAGAATGAATTATCCAAGGATGAATACAGAAAAAAAAAAAAATCCTATGACTAAGTCTTGGGTTGTTCCAGGAGCTGACTTTTGAAAGAAGACAATTAGACAACTGGTAATAAGGGATTATCTCAAATTGTGAAGAAGCAGCACCACAGGAGACTATTGTGGAAACAGAGGAATGATTAGGTTACAAGAATGAGGTCAAACTGAGGAAGGTGTGAAAATGGAAAACAGAGACATAGAACAGCTATTGATCTAGGAAAGTGAAGATTCTGTGAAATGGTGAAAAGGTTAATTGATTGATTAGAGTTGATTACCTGATGAAATAAGGCAACACTTTTGGAAGGGGGAGGGGCAAAAAATGGGTTGCACACTGTTGGGGCAGGTGAAGCAATTGTATTCAATACAAAAGGGACTTTCAGATGTGTTCCAGCAATGTATCTTTGCAGATCATCAGTAAAAATCTTGAATGTTAGGGTACGTCGTTTTAAGATGTGAATTAAAATCCATTTGGATGTGAAAACGGTAATCTCCTAACAAGATAAACTAATCACATAGCAAAAGACATCCTTAGAATGGCCAATAGCATGAATTCAGACTAAAATAGGCTGACTAGGAAAGAGAAATAAAATTCCTCCCAGTATAAAAGAACGAGAGGGTTGTAGGCAGAATTTCAGAAGGGGCATCGCAAAGGTGAATACATTCAAATAGTTGATATTTTCTTCACAAAGGTATAAGGTTAGGTCATCAGTATTAAGAATGAGAAAAGAAGTAGTTGTGTGGAAAGTAAGGAAATCTATAGGGACTAAATAATTACTTTAGAAAGTGGCATTCCAAGTAGTACAACCATTAGACCATGCTTAGTGTCCGATGAGGTTTGCAATAATAATGCAAAAATCTTAATGCTTTACACACATGTGATTACAAGTAGGTACTGTAGATTTATTTAGCTATCTCTTCTATATTGTTTCTGGTCACTAGTTACACCAGTATACTAGCTCATCACATATTTCATGATCCCCTGTCTTGTCTGGAAGTATTTATTTCTAATGAGTTGAAAATGGCTGTTTCCATATTTTATTAACTTTATGAATTGTTATTAATTGTCATCAGTTATAACAAAAATAGCAATATTATTATAACAGTAAATAAAATACAAAATTATATAAATGATTGCTTACTAGGAGATGTTTTCTCAACAAACTTACACTAAAAATGCTTCCTCAACAAACTTACGCTAAAAATGTATGAAGTAGATACTGTAATTACTGGAGGTACATTAGGTTTTGGTGTCAACTAAAGCATTCTTAAGCAACAGTTTCAATGGAGACACAACATACAGCATTGTGAACTGAGAAATGTCTTGGACTACGCAGGAAAAAGAAAGGACAGCTATGGAGATTACAAAGGTTAGGCTACTGAAGGTTGAGAACCAGCCTTTATGAAGAAAGTAAAATAGAAACTGGAGTAAATAATCTGAATAAATTGGTAACACCATGAGTATGAGGAAAGAATATCAAGAAGGGCATTGTGATAGAATGTTGGATTTAAACGAAGAAGAAAAATGTTACATAGTATGATGTGAAGTACACCAATAAAACTTGCTGGCACAGTTTTTACTAAATATTATCATTTTCCTAATCTACTTATCTTACATATCAGATTCATAGCTGCAATTAGTATTTATGGATCTTCTAACTCCCGAGTCTCTTAGCTAAAGCAGCTAAATATATGTTAAATATGCATAAAATTAACTAGAATACATTGAGAAATCATATGTTACAACATAGATTGTTAAAGATATTTAAATGCCCTTTTAGAATTAAACTCATTTGCATAGATAGCAGATTGGAAATTCAGTGGAGTGTTTCTAACACTAATTTGCATAGCTCGTTTCTGCACAATGAGTGACAGACTTGGCAATGAGGAAGGGTGTCGTCTTTGTTCTGATAATCATTTCCTTTTTGATCTCGTTCTTTTATGACAGGTTCTTTGCCCAGGTTAGTGTCCATTTGAGTAGCTGTTTTCTAGAATAAGAGACTTTATTGCCCACCTAACATAGCTCAATTTATTTTAGTAATTGCCTGAAATTCAAATGGTCTTCAATGATGTGTTTAGTGCAAAACCATTTCTTCCATCACTTTCTACATACTGGCACTGTTTATCTGTTCTTAACGTAGTTAAAAGAACAAGGCCAGACTGTCTGGGGCTGAATCTAAATATCATTAAGTATTATTTGTGTAATCTTGAATAACTGACTCTTCTATGAATCTAAGATATTATTCTTTGTAAGATATTTAAGTATTCCTTCAGTAATGTTTAAGTGGGGGAAATGTGCCTCAATAAAATATGGCTTTAATGTTATTCAATTTTTAACCTCTGTTTTAAAAGAAAATGAGGCAGATAATGAATGGAGTTTCCTTGAGGCTGGTTGTAAGTCTTGAGTTAATGTTTGTAAAGTGCTTGGAATAGTGCCTAGGATATAACAAACAAGTAGGTAAAATTTTACGGTTATTTTGGGATGATTTCTCTTCATTGCTGTCATGCCCCAGATCTCAGCTTTAACCCTCTACCCCTTTCTTTGATATAGCTCAATCCTACAGAATTAAGTAGGGTTGGAAAAATCTTTACAGTGAGAATGTAAATTCTCTGGGAAATTCATTTAATTTCTCTGGGAAATGAAATTAACAACATGGAGGCTCAATCCAAGCTAAAGGGGCAGATTGAATTTCCTAGAAATATAGTCTCTGCTGTTTCCCATCAAATAAATAGCCATCCTCCTTCTGCAGGAGGTTTTATGGGTTTTTTCATTGCTCCCTTATAATTATTTACAAAGCAATGAATTACAAATTAGTTATGGAAGAAAGTTATTTGAAACATACTTTGCTTAAGGATTTTCCTGGAATTTCAGTTATTTTTTTTGTTAAAATTCTTAGTTATACCCATACTGACAAACAGAAGAACAGTACCCAAATAAGTATATGGGTTTAAATTTAATTAAGGAAATGACTACTAATATTTTTTCAGTTTTGCTGATTTAGAGAAAAAACAAGATATTTATAAACTTCACAATTTACTGTGAACTTATAAAATTAACTTTGTACTTTATCTCTAAAGTCTTACTATCACTACAGATTTAGAATAAAATTTAAAAAAGCATATTTCTCAATGTTTAAATTTTAGTATCACAATAGTCTTAATATACATTTGTAATGATTAGGTTATTATTTGCTCAAAATATCTAGGCTCACTTACTAATTAATTTGACTTCTTCAATACTGCTTAGGCATAGGAAATAGCATATGTTTATTTTGCTGTATATAATGTGCTTGTACACATAATGTGTACCCATGTTTTGGGCCCAAACTCTCAGGAAAAAAAAATATTTTGTTTTATATAAATTTTTAAATTCAAAATTGGATTTGTTTATGTTTAGGTACTTGTTTTTGTAAAAAGAAGTTTTGGAATTTTTTTTAACATATTATGGTAGAAGAAATTTTACATAACAAATAATTACAAAACAGAAGAACAGATACAAGATACCAGAAATTTTACGTACTGGTACCTAATAGTAGTACCCATGTGTATCAAACATTCTTATTTTTCCCTCAAAAATTTAGGTAAAAAGGTGTGCATTATTCAAGACAAACTATAGTATATATTTTAAAGATATCATATTATGTACACATATTCAACAAAGGACAATAAACATCATTCCAAATGGAGCTTTTAAAGATGTACTCTTTAAAATATTGTGGGCTTAAATAAATGAAGGGTTTCTCATCACTTAGAATATCTATAGCAGGCTCAGGACCTGTGGCTCAACGGGCTAAGGCACCAGCTACGTACACCTGAGCTGGCGAGTTCAAATCCAGCCCGGGCCCATCAAACAACAATGATGGCTGTAACCAAAAAGAAAATGGCCAGGCATTGTGGTGGGCACCTGTAGTCCCAGCTACTTGGGAGGCTGAGGCAGGAGACTTGTTTGAGCCCAGAAGTTGGAGGTTGCTGTGAGCTGTGATGCCACAGCACTCTCTCCAGGGTGACAGCTTGAGGCTCTGTCTCAAAAAAAAAAAGAATATCTATAGCAAGTGAGCTACTTGTCTAACTTTTCATTTTTTCAGTGAAATGACAAAATTTAGTATTACTAAGTTAATATTAAGTTCAGGTGTGATTGTAATACAATTTTCCTTTTTTTTTTTTTTTTTTTGCTTTGAGACAGCCTCACTTAGTTGTCCTTGATAGAGTGCCTCAGTGCATCAGGCTCATAGTGACCTCAAACTCTCAGTCTCAAGTTATTCTTTTGCCCCAGCCTCCCAAGTAGGTGGGATTACAGAAAACGAACACCACACAGGCTATTTATTAGACATAGGGTCTTGCTCTTGCTCAGGCTGGTTTCAAACTCCTGAACTCAGGTGATATACCTGCCTTGGCCTTCCAGAATGCTAGGATTACAGGCGTGAGCCACTGCGCCTGTAAGACACGTTTAGATCTTGTTGGTTTAAAGAAGAAAAAAATATTAATTTACATGAAACAGAAACAATATTATCTCAAATTTCATAATATGATGACTAAACTAACTTAAATAAATGTAAAAATACATCTAATTTATTTATTTATTTTTTGAGACAGAGGCTCAAGCTGTCACCTTGGAGAGAGTGCTGTGGCATCACAGCTCACAGCTCACAGCAACCTCCAATTCCTGGGCTCAAGGGAGTCTCCTGCCTCTGCCTCCCAAGTAGCTAGGACTGCAGGCACCCACCTCAACGCCTGGCCATGATACATCACATTTAAAAGAAGATGTTTATTTCAGGATTTAAGGATTTGTTTATATTGAACAAGCCAAAAATTTATGTACATTGAAGAAAATAAAATGGAGCAGAAATCAACAACTAATTCGAACTAATAATGCACATGTACAAACTCTGAGTGATGCTAATACTCATGTAGATTGCTTTGTTTGTGTTTATTTAAACAATACCTAAAATTTGGGTTTTGGTGAGGTTTTTGATGTTTATTTTTGTGGAAAAGGCTTAATACAAAGGGTAACATATCTCTAAGCCTGTATTTTTGAAATGTGTCAAGTACCTTAGAAAATCTTTCCTATACTTTAAGATTCTATTACTCTATAAGCTCATTTTAATGGTAAAGACATTACAACTATATGGCAAAAATATGAGCAAAATTTAACACATGCCATATTTGTACAGATTTCATTGGTACGCTTTTCTTAAGTAGCTAAATAATACAGTATAATAAGATTAAATTTTAGATTATTTTTGAAATCTTTGATTCTTATAGACAATCTAGTTGTATACTTATTTTTGGCAAAAATAAAAGCAAATTCAGTGTTATGTCAAAATATAATTTTTAGGTAAAGTTAAAAATTCTGGAATTTTTTATCTTTTAAACTCAATTACCCATTGCCTCAAAGGAGTGAACAGCTAATTATTTTCTAGATCTTTCCAGTAAGCATTATTGACACTACTTGATTTCCTTAGGACTGGAATGTTATGTACAGAGGTATATAAATTCTAAAGTTTCATTCACCAATCCCTAGAAAGTATGTCACAATATTTTTAAAAAGTGAGCTTAGGGTGGCACCTGTAGCTCAAAGGAGTAGGGTGCCGACCCCATATGCCAGAGGTGGCAGGTTCAAATTCAGCCTCAGCCCAAAACTGCAAAATAAATACATAAATAAATACATAAAAATAAAAAATAAAGTAATAAATGAGCTTATCCTGAAAGAGTGATCCTGACCACTCTTAGCATATTTCATGAAATTGATAATTAATAAAATTAATATTTTTCATGAAATAGTGTATGTGAGAATACTTTTATGAATTGCTGCTCATTTCGTGGGTGATATATTCCCATAGGCATGCGTATCTAGCTAGGAAGAAATATTCCATATTCATTGGATAAATAAATTACTAGGACGGCGCCTGTGGCTCATCGTGTAGGGCGCTAGCCCCATATACCAAAGGTGGCGGGTTCAAACCTGGCCTCGCCTGAACTGGATAAATAAATTACTGAAGGAATCCTAGAAATACATAATTTTGCACCATGAAAGCAGATTCTCAGCATAGAGGAGAAATAATCTATTACAGACCAACTCTTCCTTCCTGCCTGCTCTACCCTCCTCCCCTAAAACGATTTTCTTCTTTTCTCTTTATTTCTCTCTTGGCTTAAACCAGTGTTTTCAAAGTACTATACGTGGAAAATTTATTCTTCATTTTAGAACATTAAATCATTTTTAGTTGAAATAAGTCATCTTTATCAAATATATTTTCCCTATTTAGAGTGGATTTTTGAGAAATTCTGATAAATTTGTACTACAAAGATATATAGATGCAAAAGATAGCAGAGGTAATATCACATGTAACATGATTTCCCAAACCACAACCCCTGCTAATAGATGTGGTGTTTATTCATTTTTTCGTTTTCCATTTCTTGGTTCATATTATACATAAATTATAAATTACTTATACTGCTTACAAGAACAAAGGAAAATAGAAGTTAAATGGGAAATAAAAATAGAAAATAAATACTATGAAAAAATTAGTATATGAAAATGTATTTTAATAGGTCATGTATAATTAGTAAAACTGTTCAACGGAATCAGCTATAAGATTCTGTCTGGCAAAAGAAAATTAAATCTAAATCATTTGCAGTACACATGACGTGCTGTGGATAAAAATGAACCTGAAGAGGAATATCATTTCTCTTATGTAATCTTATAAAAAAGAGAGGACAATATTAAAAAGATATTAAAAATCGTTTTCATATTAAAAGTCACATGTCAGTCTTTTCTTTTTTTTCTTGAATCATAGTGTACATTAATCAATCATGGGGTACAGTGTGCGGGCTTCTCATACAATCTAAGATATTTTTATCAACCTGATTGACATAACATTCATGAGAGTTTCTCATTTACTATGTGAAAACATTTTTGATTTTAGAAGTTTTCTCCTGACCCTTCAAATATGCACCACAAGTGTGATCTCACCCTTTATCCTCTCTCCCCCACCCTCTCCCTCCCCTTCCCTCCCTCTCCCCTTTTCCCATCTTTTTGTGCAATAATTGGGTTGTAACCTTCACTTGAAAGATATAAATTTGCTTCATATTAGGGGTGTATACATTGAAGCTGGAACATGTTCTCCTTAGCAAAGTATGTGTCAGTCTCTTGTAATTCTCAAAATGTAAACTTTTCTCCTAAGGAAAAAATAACAGGATATTTGAGACAGTAATAAAGTATAGAGTTGCTTTACAACATTTTATGATTTTCAGGTTCCATTTAATGATATTATTGTCCTAGTCTAAGTATTAAATATAACTAAAAGAACTGAATACTGAATGGTGTTTTGGGGGTCTAATTATACTATATTATTATGTCTTAATAACATTCACCTCTACTAATTGTATTGAATCTTATTCTGATGTCATGTATATACAAATGTGTTCTCCAAAGTATCTTAGAGTAATTTGGAAAGTGATTTTACCAGCACGATTATAACTTTTCATTCACACAATGATGCTTTATTTCTATATGGAATAAAAAGTCTGTGAGCTCCTTTTTATTCTAAGTTATAAAATGGAAGCATAAAAAAAAAACCTCATGACATATTTCCCACATATAATTTTAAATTTTACGTTCAGTATTCAGCTGTATAGGATACAATATAAAAAAAGTAATTGGAAAATGCCTTTCAAATATTTTATTTTAGTTTTTGATTTTCTTTTGATCTTACAGGTTTTCTTTTTCCAACTCAGAATTTTATTATAATGAAAAGTAATACTCATTACCTTTATGTATAAAGTAAAAATAGGTACTAATTTGGCCTTAATAGTAAAAGGCTGATGGCTACAGAAGCAGCTTTATATCAGGTCTGGATCAGCAGCTGGCATTTTCACTGGGCGTCCGCAGTTTCAGTACTGGTCAACTACTGAACTAGATTTCCCAATGACGGTTAGTACTAGTCAACTACTCAACTAGATTCACCACTTAGGGTTTAACACTGCTGTAGAATCAGAGCGCCGCAGAGAAACAATTCATTTCTCTCAGAAACATTCTGCACGTGTTTCAATTTCCCTTACACTTTCCAATCAGTTTTTCCTTACCTGTGCATAAATCATTCCGTTTCTGTCTTTTAAGAAATTCCCAAATCATGGGTTGCAGAAAAATGTCAAACTTTTACTTATCATTATATTAACCTGAGTTGAAATTAGTCTTCTAATGATTTTCTACAATATTATTCTAAGAAAATCTCTTTAAAAGTGATTGGATCCGATGATAATGAAAAAACAGAGTCTGCTCTTACATACATACATACATACATTCGTATGTACTATCGCTTGCACAATGGTAGAGTATCCACCAGAATATAAGCCCATGGGTTAGTACATAAGCTCTATAAGACAAAATTTTTTGTCTTTTTTGTTCAGTGCTATGTACCCAGTGCCTCTATTAGTGCCTGGCTTTGAGTAGATACAAAGTAAATATCCACTGAAGTAAATAATTAAAAACAAAGAAAAATGCTATCAGTTGCTTTCAACAATCTAGTTATTGAAGAGTAATAAACATAGAAATAACATATAAACAACATGTGTGTTGATATGTGTAAGGTAACTCTAGGGTAATAGAAAGAACACAAACGTTAGAATCCAAAGAGGTCATTTCCCATTTAGTCATCTAACTAGACTATTACGTGAGTATTCTGTATGAGTAAGGCTTTGGGGCCTGAAATGAAGCAGTGTGAGTCGGAATTGCAATTCTCCCTCGTAATTTCTGAGCAGTCATGTGCAAGGGATTTTATTTTTAGCTTATCATATTTTTCAAGGTAAGATAGAGGAGGCAGGAGGGTATAAATGCTTACCTCCTTGGCTTAACCTGCTGATTAAATGAGGCAATAGATTCGAAGTGTTTATCATCTGCAATGGATTGAATTGTGTCTCTTCTCCTCCCCTCCCCCCAAAATATGCTCAATTTCTTACATCACAGACAGGGCCTTTGCAGATATAATTAAATTAAGATGAGATCGTACAGGATGAGGGTGGGCCCTAAATCCAATAACTGGAACCCTTAAAAGTAAAGGAGAAAATAACACAGGGAGACATAAAACAGGAGGCAATGTGAAGACGCAGGAAGAAAAGGAAGTGGTGTGGCTGCAAGCCAGGCTGTGCCTAGAGCCACCAGGATCCTGGGAAAGGCAAGGAAGGAGTGTGTCCCGGAGCCGGCAGTGTGACATCGGCCTGCTGACACCTTGGTTTCCAATTCTTTCCTCCAGAATGTTGAGAGAATAAATTTCTATTGCTTTAAGCTACCTAGTTTGTGGTAATTTGTATGGCAGCTTTAGGAAATTAATACAGAGTAATGAATGTTCAGTAAATATTATCTCTTTGTAAAATATTATCATTCCATGACTTCATTTCCCCACAAAGACTATTATAACACCCGACTTTTTACATGAACATCATTTTTTTAAAACACACACATTTATATTTAAAAATATATTATCAAATACTTCCTTCCACTTATCCCTGATAAATGTTGCTATAAAAATATTTTAACTGTAGATTTGGTGAAACAAAAATCTTTGAGAAGTAGGTCTTGTGATAACATATGTCCATGTACAATCAAGCTATGGAGCTACCTACATGCAAAACATTGTGTGTTTAATCTGTATTCTCTGTAGTCCCATAATAAGTATTTCCTGATATTCCTCATTGATACCACTGGCTTTGTTACACAGGGACTATCTTTTTGAGGCTAATACTATTAGCATGAAAAAGATTATGGAAGGAAAACAATCTAAAACAAATAAAAATGTTGGAAATGACGCAGACTACCAAATACTAAAAGGAAGCTGTAATTTATTTTCCTGTTTATTTTTTATACCTAGCAGAGAAAAAAAAATTCAACTGAATTCATCTGGATGACTGTCCTTTTAGCCCAATATGACCCGGACATAAAACGCATACCCTTCACTGGCTTGCAAAAGGCATCTAATCATCCCAGCATAATTTGTTTTCTGTAATTTTACTCAAGATGTGTGGGGTTACCAGAAGGGTCACATGGCACCGTGTACTGAAAGCACAATTTCACTTGAGAAACCTCGGGTTACGTGTTTCTTCTCAAAGTTTTTCTTTTTTTCTTTCTTCAAAGGAAAGTCCACCTGGCTCCTTCCGTTCTATTGAATTTCTCTTTGATTAAGGGGAAAAATTTAGTCTGTTTTCCTGATACCTTCACAGATGAATATTTCAGTACCTACTCCAAGTTTTCAACAAGAGAAGCCTTTCTGTATTTTTGGTGCTTATTTACGTCCTCACTGGGATCTCAAATTCTCTTTCTCACTATCTCTCCCCCTGCCCCAGCACCACTTCTTCCTCCAGACAGGATATATGACTTAAAAAAGATAATCACAACCATTCTTAAATTTCACCTTCCTCAATCTCTTTAACTTAAAAAGAAAACTCTTTTTACATGCTCAGTGCTTAAAATCAAGTAACTTGAACAGAAATTTAGGCTTACAGGATAAATTCTTACCAATTATTTTTCTGAAATCATGGGATATAAAGTGTGTCTGTTATCCATCTCATTCTTCCTCTCCTCAAGAACATTTCTAATTGCCTGATAAATTGAAAAATTTCCATCAAATGCAAAGAAATAAAAGATATGATCCTTATTATCTAAACTTTGCTCTGATATATAATTTATATGTATATACATGTATACATGTATATGTACATGTGTGTATATATGTCTATGTATTTATATATCTCTATTCCCCAGCTACCTTACAATGACTACAGTTAAGTTTCACCATACATCTATAGAAAATCTATAGTGAGAAGTGGCGTTCTAAGAAATTGGGACTATAAAGTTAAGTGAAGTCTTCCTGAGCTCACAAACTGTGAGCACAGACAAACCAAATATGTAATTAAGCACCATACAAACAATAAATGTGCAACTAGAGGACTCTGGAATTCATATCTGTTTTAAAAATTATTGTTCCACCTCTCACTATGTGATATTGAGTAACTTTCTTTCTTCTTCTTTTTTTTTTTTTGTAGAGATAGAGTCTCGCTTTGTCAACCTCAGTAGAATCTCCCGAGTAGCTGGGACCACAGATGCCCACCACAATGCCTGCCTATTTTTTTGCTGTTATTGCAGTTTGGCCGGGGCCAGGCTTGAACCCCCCTACCCAATGAGCCACAGGCACCATTCATCTTTGTGCTACAGTTTGCATACCTATAAAACTGGACTCCTCCTAACAGTAATCTAGTAGATGGTTACAGTTAGTTTAGGGGAGAGAAGTTTGGTCTTTCATTGTACCTTAGGGTGACTGTAGCTAACAATGAATTGTACATTTCAAAATATCTAGTAGAGATGATTTGGAATGTTCTCATTACAAAGAAATAAGTGTTTGAGGTGATGTTTGTGCTAGTTACACTGATTTGATCATCACACATGTACACATGTATTGAAACATCACACTCTACTCCTGAGTAAGTACAATTATGTGTCAAAAAAAAAAAAACTTTGAAAAGGACACAATTTATATAAAATATTTTGATCCCTGTGTGATAAATTTTAAGTACAAAATGCGTCTTTGCTCCAAAAGTCCTGTGGCAGTGATGATGGTCATGATGATAATGACAAGTGAATGAATAAATGCATTTTCAAGGCTTCCTCTCTCCTGAAAACTTCAGCTTCATTCTTTCCTTTCTTCTCAGCTGATAACCTTCCCACTTACACTTTGAAAAATCACAGGAAGAGATGACATTTTATTTTTCAAGATTAAAAATAAGAGTTATAATAAATATGCATTTCTGAACTGCTCTTGCACCATGTTCCCCACTTTCCCTCCTACAAAGAAAGTCATCACCTTTTCCTGTTCCAGACCAGATCCTGATGTGTACTCTGTAAATTGCTTTTTTAAGGAGTAAATTTGCCTGTTCAATGACTTCAAATAAATGAAATCAGAATCTTCAGTATTTCTCAAACTTTTTTATACATACGAATTTCTATGAATCTTGTCAAAATTCAGATTCTGATTTAAGAGATCAAGGATGAGGCTAAAGTTGTGTATTTTTAACAATCCTCTAGATGCTGTGGTCACTGCTAGTTCAAGGGCCACAACTTTCAGCGGCGAGGACTCCGAGATTCTTATACCCTGAGAGAGCCCCTCTTTCCTATACGGCTTCTCATGCAGGGTAGCAAACTATCTTTAAGTAAAAGATTAATTATAACTGTAAAGAAAGCTATTCTAGTCTTGCCTTCATAAAATTACAGTCCTCCACCTACCTTGCAATGTTTCGCCAACTGTGTTTCTAATCATAACAAGCTATTTCCTTCCCTGTCACCCTTACGTAGCTCATGATACCAAGTGGATACTCTGGGACTAACCCCCATCTTTTAAGTATCTGACTACTTGGCTTTGTGTTTCTACACTTAGGAGTCACCTATTCCAAGGATCCTTAACAACTTCTAAAGAAAATGCCTGTTATAGTCTGACTCTCGGAAAGCTACCACGCTCTGCTTTCTTCAGTGGTGAATTGGACTCACTTATGCAGTCTCAAAGTTCCCTTTTTATTGTTCTCTCAGAGACAGTAATGAACCAAGGGAAGCCCTTTAACAATTTGCATTAATTTCTTATTAGCACTAATTTAGAAATCGCTACAAACATAGTGGCTTAAAACAACACATATTTATTATCAACAGTTTTGATAATAATAATTTGATAATTTTACAGAAATGTAAAACGAGTTTAAGGAGTTTTAGAGTCCATGATGTCCACTTAGGCAGTTTGTAAAAACTAACATTTGATTAGATACCCTAAGAGTTATCCACTAGTCATCTACATTAAAGTATCGGCATGAGCCAGCATTCTGCTCTAAGCATCCATTTCTGTTGTTTTCATTATGTGTGAGTGTGTGCGTGTGTGTTTGTGTAAAGACAGATGATATTGTGTTTGGTGGCAGGGCAGGTGTGTATGAATAAGAGTGTGAGATATCTCTAGGCTTTCCAGAAATTTATATGTTTTTCTGTAATTTTTTTTTGTTTTGAAAAATAAGTTTGTAAATCTGCTCTATGCTTTCAAATTATATTTAAAGTAATGTTTCCACCTGTTTTTTCAGAGAGGATGTGATTTTAGAGCACCTGCAGTAAGTTTAATAGTATCAATGTTAGTATTCACACAAGAAATTAAGTCACTCAGAAGTGATGAGTCCCCTAGAGACAGGTTCTGGATAGGGAAGTTAGACAAGAAGGAGATATTAATGAAAACTGTGTGGTAGAAACTTCAGGGTGATCATCATTATCAAACTAATCTATAAGGACAAATAATACTATAACAGTTGATTTCGTGGAGATTTTAGTTGATATTTGTATAAATGGGTAAGGTTTATTATTAGGTAAGGCTCTTGAACAGACAGGTGCTTAAACACATGTAGTTAGACATTAACCTTTATTATGAACTTTGTTCCAAGAGTGATAGCTATTTAATAATGATCTTACTTCTCTAGACTGCTATCTTCCTAGAACTTCCTGGCACCACTCTCAAAGTTATCCATTCTGGAGCATAAGGGTTCACTTGTGTTTTCTAATTAATGTGATTACAGTAAGTGGCTAATAAACAAAAAAAAAGATAAGAAAAGAATAAATCCTAATTTCATATGTGATTAAAAAATAATGAAAGTATACTAGTATCTTTCTCCTAAAAAAGATGATCCTTATAACTGAATAATATTTATGTGTTGGCGACCATCAGGCCCTCCCTAAAAAAAGGTCACAATAAAGCCAATAAATACAGCCACGACATTCAAGCCTCACCACACCGCCGCCCCAGCCAGTGCAAGACTCCAGCTATACCCCGCCCTCTTTACCTTCCCACG
>CAUYON010140243.1:0-14810 GCA_963573935.1 Arctocebus calabarensis | reverse complement strand
AATCCAGCCCAGGCCCGCCAAACAACAATGATGGCTGCAACCAGAGAATGACCAGGCGTTGTGGCGGGTGCCTGTAGTCCCAGCTACTTGAGAGGTGGAGGCAGGAGACTCACTTGAGCCCAGGAATTGGAGGTAGCTGTGAGTTGTGAAGTCACAGCACTCTATCCAGCGTGACAGCTTGAGGCTCTGTCTCAAAAAAAAAGAGAGAGATAAAAGATCTTGCTCTATGGCCCAGGCATGACCATAAGATGACCACAGCTCACTGTAATCTCAAACCCTCAAACTCCTGGACTCAAGCAATCCTCTTGTTACAGCCTTCCAAGTATCTAAGACTACAGGCATGTACCACCACAGCTGGCTAACTGTTTTATTTTTTAGTTGAGATGGGATCTCACTAGATTGCCCAGGCTAATCTCCAACTCCTGGGCTCAAAGCAATCCTCCCACCTCAACTTCCCAAAGTGCTGAGATTACAGGTGCGAGCCACTGCACCAGGCCTTCTTCAGTGTTCTTTTTCAGAGGTATCTAGCTTTCCTTGCTTATCATATAAACTTTAAAATTAACTTGGCTAGCACCAGAAAAAAAAAAAAGTATATATTTTTATTCGAATCATGTTAAATTAATAAATTAACCTGACATGTTTACAATATTGAGTCTTTATATTAAAAAGATACAATGTCTTCCCATTTGTTCAAGCCTACTTTTAAGTCCTTCAGAAGTATTTTTAAATTTTGCCAGGTGTGGTGCCTAATAATCTCAGCACTTTGGGAGGTCAAGGCAGGAAGATCACTTGAGGTCAGGAGTCTGAGACTTCCTAAGCAAGAGCAAGACCCCACTTCTACAATGTGGTAGTGCACACTCGTAGTCCCAGCTCTTCCAAAGACTGAGCCAAGAGATTGAGGCAGGAGGATCATTTGAGCCCAAGAGTTTGAGGTTGCAGTGAGTTATGTCAATCCCATTTCATTTTAGCCAGAGCCAAACTCTGTCTTTAAAAAAAAAAAAGGGGAGGGGGCAGGCACGGTGGCTCATGCCTGTAGTGCCAGCACTTGGGAAGCCAAGGCAGGTGGACTGCTTGAGCTCACAGGTTCAAGACTAGCCTGAGCCAGAAAAAGACTCAGTCTCTAAAAAAAAAAAAAAAGCGAGGGATTGTGGTGGGCGCCTCTAGTCCTAACTACTTTGGAGGCTGAGGCAAGAGGATCACTTAAGCGCAAGAGTTTGAGATTGCTGTGAGCTAAGACGCCACTGTACCAAGGATGACCCAGTGAGACTGTCTCAAAAACAAAAAAAATTAGTTAGGCATAGTAGTTTGTTCCTACAGTCCCAGCTATTAGGGAGGCTGAGATACAGGACCACTTGGAGCCTGGGTGACAGAGCAAGATCCTGCTTCTAAATAAAATTAATTAATTAATTAAAAAATAAAATTTTAGTCTGTAAGTTTTATACATTTCTTAATAGGTTTATTCTGTGTGTTTTATCTCTATTGCTAGTGTAAATGGAATCTTCCATTATATCTTCTAACTGGCTGTTGTTTATTTCTATGGATTAAGTTTACCTTGCTGAATTTTTCTATTATTTATAGTTAAGTTTTTCAATTGATTACTTTGGATATTTCAAGCACATGGTCATATTAACTATAAATAGAGATGGTTTTATCACCTCCTTTCCACTATCTTTACCTTAAATTGTTTTTTATTTGTATACTTGTTTTGATTAGTACCTCCAAAACAAAGTAATTTAGTTTGAGTTATAGTGGGCATCATTGTCTTTGTTTTCCCACTAAGTATGATGCAGCTGATAATGTTATAGGAGTATCTATTGATTAGTATTTTATTATCTTTTTAAAATTAAGAATGGGTGCTAAATTTTTCAAATGCACTTTCAGTTATATGAGATGATTATGAACTGTGCAAGCTATCCTTGCATTTCAAAAATTCTACCTCATAGCTATTTAATCTAAATAAGTCTAAAATTAAAAGAATACAGGATTGATACTTATTTCAATTTATCAGTTGTCCTTTGACTTTATTTATGACTTATTTTTATGCTATATCAAAATTTTGGTTTTTTTCACCTTAGATCTATTTATATGATGTTTACAGTGTTAGATTTCCTAATATTAAGTCAATCTTGCATTCCTGAAATAAATCTACTTGATATGCAATAATATTCTTTTGAGATACAATAATTTTGGTTTTGACATCAATACATAATAAGAATGTGGAAGATTTCCTTCTTTTACTATGCTCTGTTAGAGTTTAAAATAGAATTAACAAAATACCCTTTAATGGTCTGATAGAATTCCATGATGAAACCGCCTGGATCTGGTATTTTTTGCAGGGATAGCTGTCTGAAAATTTTTCTATTCCATGTATGGAAATTATTCTAATAGATTTTCTTTCTGTGCTTTTTTTGTTTGTTTCCTCTGGTATTGTTTTTTGTCTTTTAAATCAGTTGCTTAATTCATTACTTTTCGTCCTTTTTTTTGAGACTGAGTCTCATACTGCTGCCCAGGATGGAGTGCCATGGCCTCAGTCTAGCTCATAGCAACCTCCAACTCCTGGGTTCCAGCAATCCTCCTGCCTCAGCCTCCCTAGCCCAGGAATACAGGTGCCTACCACAATGGCCAGCTAATTTTTTCTATTTTTAGTATAGACAGGTATTGTTCTTGCTCAGAAAGGTCTCAAACTTCTGAGCTCACGGGATCCTCTTGCCTGAGCTCTCAGAATGCTAGAATTATAGGCATGAGCCACTGCATCCAGCCTGATTCTTCATTTTCATTGCTACAATTATTTAAAGCTAAAATCATTTTGATTTTTGAATAATCTGAATGTATTTCCAATTCAAAAAATTAAATTTTAAAAATTAAGATAAATTAATACTAACATTTTAACTAGAGGAACATAGCAACAGGGAGACCCTTTTCTCTAAAGAATAATTTTTTTTTTTTTTTTGAGACAGAGCCTCAAGCTGTCACCCTGGATAGAGGGCCGTGGCATCACAGCTCACA
Organism: Arctocebus calabarensis; assembly: GCA_963573935.1. NCBI lineage: Eukaryota > Metazoa > Chordata > Mammalia > Primates > Lorisidae > Arctocebus > Arctocebus calabarensis. The sequence goes on along the minus strand of CAUYON010140243.1, from coordinate 11,804 downwards.
GCAACCTCCAATTCCTGGGCTCAAGCGAGTCTCTTGCCTCTGCCTCCCAAGTAGTTGGGACTACAGGCACCTGCCACAACGCCCGGCTATTTTTTGGTTGCAGCCATCATTGTTGTTTGGCGGGCCTGGGCTGGATTTGAACCCGCCAGCTCAGGTGTACGTGGCTGGCGCCTTAACCCGTTGAGCCACAGGTGCTGAGCCAAGAATAATTTTCTTAAATGAAAAAATTAAAATTAAAAGAAAAAGGAAAGCATAATTAAAGCACAAAGGAGAAACTCACAAAGTTCAACTGTAAAATGATACAACCAATTTGAAAAACAATAGATCCATACAAGGAAATATTATTCAGCACCTATAAGCCTAGCACTTGGGGAAGATGAGGTGTATGGATTGCTTGAGCTCAGGAGTTCAAGACCAGCTTGAGCAAGATCAAGACTCCATCTCCACTAAAAGTCGAAAACTACACCAGGCATTGTGACAGTGCCTGCAGTCCCACCTACTTGGGAGACTGAGATGAGGATTGCTTTAGCCCAAGAGTTTGAGGTTGCTGTGAGCTATGACACCACAGCACTCTACCCATGTCAACTAAGTAAGATTCTCTCTCTCAAAAAAAAAAAAAAAAAAAAGGCCAGGCATGGTGGCTCATACCTGTAATCCTAGCACTCTGGGAGGCTGAAGTGGGTGGACTGTTTGAGCTCATGAGTTTGAGACCAGCCTGAGCAAAAGTGAGACCCCTGTCTCTATTAAAAATAGAAAAAAACTAAGGCAAGAGGATTGCTTGTGCCCAATAGTTGGAGGTTGCTGTGAGCTATGACGCCACGGCACTCTACCCAGGGTGACAGCTTGAGTTTCTGTCTCAAAAAAAAAGAAAAGAAAAAATATATTATTTCAGCCATAAAAAAATGAAATCCTGACACATACTACAACACTAAATAAGCCTTGAAAACATTATGCTAAGCGAAAGAAGCTAACTAATACACACGTAAACTAATCTCAACAACCAAATATTAAAATTTTCCTGTCTTTTCTTTAGCACTTACCTTGAAAGGAATCCAATTTCGCTTTAATTAACATTCGTAACCTTCCTATTTCTTGTCTTTTCAGTTCATCAAGTTTTGTCCTCACATGATGACTTACTAAGTCCAGCTCTTTACTTAGCCGCCCACTCTGTTAACAAAATAAATTAGTTTTATCTATTACATTCATTTTTAGACTGGATACAACATACAAAAAAGGGTTATAATAAATTAGTGATAAATACTTTTGACCAATTTAGATAAATTTTATATTATAAAAAATGTTTATTTCACTAGAGATTCAGTTTGTAATTTTAAAATCAAGATGCCTAAAAAATATATAATTTACCTATAATCCAAGCACCCTGGGAGGCTGAGGCAAGTGGATTGCCTGAACTCACGAGTTCAAGATTAGCCTGAGCTTGAGCAAGACCCTGCCTCTAAAAATAGCTGGGCATTGTGGTAGGCGCCTGTAATTCCAGCTACTCAGGAGGCTGAGGCAAGAGAACTGCTTGAGCCCAGGAGTCTGAAGTTGCTGTGAGCTATGACATCAAAGCACTCTACTGGGACAAGAAAGTGAGACTCTATCTCAAAAAAAAATATTATATATATATGTGTAAAATATATACATTTATATACATATGTGTGTGCATATATATAAAATTTAGACAAACAGGCTGGGGACAGTGACTCATGCCTATACTCCCAGCATTGTGGGAGGTGGAGGCAGGAAGCTTGCTTACACCCAAGAGATCAAGACCAGCCTGGACAATATAGGAGACCCCAGTCTCTAAAGAATAATTTAAAAATGAAAAAATTAGAATTAAAAAAAGGTGCCTGTGGCTCAACGGGCTATGGTGCCAGACACGTACGCCTGAGCTGGCGAGTTCAAATCCAGCCCGGGCCCGCCAAACAACAATGACTGCTACAACCAAAAAATAGCCGGGCGTTGTGGCGGGCACCTGTAGTCCCAGCTACTTGGGAGGCGGAGGCAGGAGACTCTCTTGAGCCCAGGAATTGGAGGTTGCTGTGAGCTGTGATGCCACAGCACTCTATCTAGGGTGACAGCTTGAGGCTCTGTCTCAAAAAAAAGGAAAAGAAATAGAAAGTACAAAGAAGACACTCAAACAGTTCAATTATAAAAAGGGACAGCAACTTTGAAAAATAGTGTATCCATACAATGGAATATTATTCAGCCATAAAAAAAGAATGAAATAATGACACATGGTATAACACTAATAAGTTTTGAAAACTTTAAAAACATTATGCTAAGTGAAAGAAGCTGGTCACAAATGACCACATATTGTATGATTTCTTTAATATGTAATGTCCAGAACACAGACATCTACATAGAAAGATTTGTTGTGGCTGAAGAGAAAGAAGTAATTAGGAGTCACTGCTTAATGAATTTCTTTTGGGCATAATGAAAATGCTCTAAAATTAGACAGAGGTGATGATCATATGACTCTGGATATACTAAAAGATAAATAATAAAAACTTTTAAAAACACTGAATTGGCTCAGCGCCTGTGGCTCAACAGGCTAAGGCACCAGCTACATACACCTAAGCTGGCAGGTTCGAATCCAGCCTGGGCCTGCCAAACAACAATGACGGCTGCAACCAAAAAAAAAAAAATGGCCGGGCATTGTGGCAGGAGCTTGTAGTCCCAGCTACTTGGGAGGCCGGAGGCAAGAGACTCGCTTGAGCCCAGGAATTGGAGGTTGCTGTGAGCTGTGATGCCATGGCACTCTATCCAAGGTGACAGCTTGAGGCTCTGTCTCAAAAAAAAAAAAAAGTAACTTGGCCTCTTTTAAGCATTAGTTATTACGTATACAAATAGCCTTTGAAAACTCATCTTTTTTGGCTCAGCGCCTGTAACTCAAGTGGCTAGGGCACTAGCTACATACACCGGAGTTGGTGGGTTTGAATCAAGCCCAGACCCTCCAAACAAGGACAACTACAATCAAAAAACATAGCCGGGTGTTATGGTGGGCGCCTGTAGTCCCAGCTACTTGGGAGGCTGAGGCACTTAAGCCTAAGAGTTGGAGGTTGCTGTGAGTTGTGACACCACAGCACCCCTATCCAGGGTAACAGCTTGAGACTCTGTCTCAAAAAAAAAAAAAAAAGAAAGAAAGAAAAAAAGAAAATTCATCTTTTTTTTTTCGCAGTTTCTGGCTGGGACAGTTTGAACCCGCCACCTCTGATATACGGGGCTGGCGCCCAACTCCTTTGAACCACAGGTGCCACCCCAAAAATTCATCTTTTTGAGGTTTTCTCCTTTTGATTACTTTTTTCATAGATGAGTGATTAACCAGATAACCAGGAGAATATACTGTAATAAAAGCAAAAAAAGCAGTATATACATTCAAGGAAAGAACATTCAGATAAAACAAGGGTTGCCAAAGTGTCATCTCCATCTGGAAGCATCAGTTGCAGCTCTCCTGGGAACTTTAGAAATGCAGGGCCCAGGACTATGTTTTAACAAACCCTAAAATCTGAGAAATTTTGAGATAAAATAAAGGAGCCCATGTGGCTCAAAGGAGTAGGGCGTCGGCCCCAGATGCCGGAGGTGGCAGGTTCAAAACCAGTCCTGGCCAAAACTTGCAAAAAAAAAAAAAAAAAGGGGGCCCTTGGCTCAGCGCCTGTGGCTCAAGGGGCTAAGGCACCAGCCACGTACACCTGAGCTAGCAGGTTCGAATCCAGCCCGGGCCCGCCAAACAACAATGACGGCTGCAACCAAAAATGGCCGGGCGTTACGGTGGGCGCCTACAGTCCCAGCTACTTGGGAGGCAGAGGCAAGAGAATCGCTTGAGCCCAGGAATTGGAGGTTGCTGTGAGCTGTGAAGCTACAGCACTCTAGCCAGGGTGATAGCGTGAGGCTCTGTCTCAAAAAAATAAATAAATAAAGGAGACCAGTAAGATGATGAATAACAGGTGTTATGGTATTTACTGACACTCTCCAAGAGAGTACATTCAGTGGAGCAGTGAAGGCAAAGCCATGCTCCTTCTAGTTTGCCAATGTTGGGGGTATAATTCTCCTTCCAAAAATGACTGGCTAGGCTCAGCGCCTGTGGCTCAACGGATAAGGCGCCAGCCACATACACCTGAGCTGGCAGTTTCGAATCCAGCCCGGGCCCACCAAACAACAATGACAGCTGCAACCAAAAAATGGCCGGACTTTGTGGCAGGCGCCTGTAGTCCCAGCTACTTGGGAGGCAGAGGCAGAAGACTCGCTTGAGCCCAGGAATTGGAGGTTGCTGTGAGCTATGATGTCACCACACCGTGACAGCTTGAGGCTCTGTCTCCAAAAAAAAAAAAAAAAAAAGACTGGCTAAAAAGGAAAAGGCAAATTTTTTTTTTTTTTTTTGACAGTGCCTAAAAATGTAACCCTGGGTAGAGTGCTGTTGCATCACAGCTCACAGCAACCTCCAATTCCTGGGCTCAAGCGAGTCTCTTGCCTCTGCCTCCCAAGTAGCTGGGACTACAGGCGCCCGCCACAACGCCCGGCCATTTTTTGGGTGCAGCCGTCATTGTTGTTTGGTGGGCCCTGGGGCTGGATTCGAACCCGCCAGCTTAGGTGTATGTGGCTGGCGCCTTAGCCCGCTGAGCCACAGGTGCCGAGCCAGGAAAAGGCAAATTTTAACTTTTTTTTTTTTTTTTTTAATTTTTTCCTGATACAAGAGTCATTGCTTGGCTATTTGTGATGATTTGGGTTGGCTTTGGATTTTATTGCCTATTTTTATTCTTATTTCTTTTTCATTGGATAACTGTCCCAACTTCATTATTGTTATCTGGGGGTGGGGAGGTTGTCCATTTATAGGAAATAGGAATTAATTGTGAAAGGAAGACAGTTACAAAATTATTCCCTGCACTAAGCCAGGAAGCTAATTGTCTTCTTTACCCTGAATATCTCTATATAGTACCTCCCATGATCCATTTTTCCTATGTTGCTCCCAAATAAAGTATTTCTTAATCCTAATTCCAGGGGATAGGAGACATTGAGAGTTCTACATCAAATATCATTCATCCTAGGAAACTAGGACCACAATTCAAATTGATCTCTCAGAGGAAGAATAAGATTATCCTCAAAGACAATTCAGAGGAATGATCAATCTATCCCCAGACCAGTTTACAAGAAGAGAGCTGTGAACTAAAAATCATACAAAAGCTTCAACAGACACCACACCCTGATGAGAGTTAGTCTTTCAAAAGGTCCACCCTAGAGACAGAGACTCAAATAAAAAGAATATTTGACCCAGAAGGATTCCTTCAAACCCAGATCTCTAATTCTGATTCAAGAAGAAGTCAAGATAATTTTTTAGGACATTTATAAACAAATAAAAGGTAACATAAGCAAATAACAAAACTGTCTTAGAAGGCATAACTGAAAGTTCAAAATTAACTGGAAATAACTTTGCTCACTCCATCTATGATAAACCCAGCTAAACTGATTCATTTCCCTCCAAAATAATCCCTCATGTCACATCTTTGTAACTCTAAAGAGCTATCTAAACTAGGATTATGTCTAACGGGGTTCTTAGGGCAGAGGTAAATGGTTACACTTCCCCTGTTAACATAAAATACTATCTATTCTGCTAATCTGGACCTGATTAAAACACCAGAACCTAACTAATCTATTCTACACTTTTGAATAGCTTCCTGCTGTCCTCAGATCATGACCCAAGCCCTTAACATGATACGTAAGACCTTTTGTCATCTAGCCCAAGATTCTTTCTAAACTCATCTTTTGACCACTCGTGGCTTCCACCTCCCACTTTGGAAGTAGCCCAGTTTCCCATTATCTCTCGTCTTAGTACCCTTGCACCTTAGTCTGGGATGCCTCCCAGTCCCTCTCCTTTTCTCAGTTACATCTTTAAACTCTGGCAGCATCTCTATCAGGAAGGATGGTTTCCTACTTGTCCCCATTGTGTTAATGGTAGGTTTTTCTTTTTTTTTTTTGAGACAGAGCCTCAAGCTGTCACCCTGGACAAAGTGCTATGGCATCACAGCTCACAGCAACCTCCAATTCCTGGGCTCAAGTGAGTCTCATGCTTCCACCTCCCAAGTAGCTGAGACTACAGGTGCCTGCCACAAAGCCCAGCCATTTTTTGTTTGCAGCCATCATTGTTGTTTGGCAGGCCGGGGCTGGATTTGAACCCGCCAGCTCAGGTGTACATGGCTTGCGCCTTAGCCCATTGAGCCACTGGCGCAGAGCCTGTGTTATGGTAGATTATGTGTCTGTCTTCTGTATTTCTACAATATGTTATATATTCATCATATATCCATCCAAACAATCTACTTCTGGATGTGATTTTACTTTGAGGGTTCCTTAAGTGCTGGGAATAAGTTTCATCTTATCCCCACCACTTATAGAACTAAGTATCTCCAGCACTTAGCACAGTATCTAGCATGCCCAAATGTTTGCTAAATAATTATTTAATGGCATTTACCTTTATTTCCTCAATGTCTGCTTTCTGGAGCTTTTCTCTGAAATGTTTGTCTGTTTCCAACACATCAATCACTTGCTTGAGATAGTCATCATAATAAAGTCCAGTATCCTTCAAATTAAGAAACAAACAGTAATGCTTTTAAAGTTTGTCCTGTCTGAATCTAAAGATCTTACTTCTGAACAATTTCTAGCAAAATAACATTGAAGACATATCCATTTTGATACTTTCAACAACGTAAAAAAGTTATATTTCTCAAATAAAGAGTTGTTTTTTTTTTTTATTTTTTATTTTTTTTTTTGTAGAGACAGAGTCTCACTTTATCGCCCTGGGTAGAGTGCCGTGGCGTCACACTGCTCACAGCAACCTCCAGTTCTTGGGCTTAAGCGATTCTCTTGCCTCAGCCTCCCGAGTAGCTGGGACAACAGGCGCCCACCACAGCGCCCGGCTATTTTTTTGTTTTGCAGTTCGGCCGAGGCCGTGCTTGAACCCGCCACCTTCGGTATATGGGGCCGGCGCCCTACTGGCTGAGCCACAGGAGCTGCCCAAATAAAGAATTTTCTATCTGACTTCGGACCTGTAACTCAGCAGCTAGGGCGCCAGCCACATACACTGGAGCCGACGGGTTCAAACCCAGCCTGGCCTGCCAAACAACAATGACAACTACAACCAAAAAAGAGTTGGGAATTTTCACGGGCACCTGTAGTCCCAGCTACTCGGGAGGCTGAGGCAAGAGAATCACTTAAGCCCAAGAGTTTAATGTTGCTGTGAGTTGTGATGCCATGGCACTACCAAGGGCGGCATTGTGAAACTCTGTCTCAAAAAAAAAAAAAAAGTTTTCTATCAGAACCAATGCTTCTTCATCATTACATAAAGATAGATTTTCTATTTGCTTTAGACAAGGAAGATTTAACCAATAATATTAATTGGTTTCTCCTCGTTGTCATCTATCTCTCCTTTAAATATAACACAGTGTTTTGCTGGCTGTTTAGCTTACATTTAAAATGTATTTCGATTAATTCTTCCGTGTACTATCCAATACACTAACTATATTAAATTGTCTAATGTTACCATCATTGTCTAATGTTAAACAGCATATGCTTGTCCAATACCTTTTCCATTGCTATTTCAGAACAAATATTAGTAACATTTTAATTATAATTCCTCCCATTTCACTTACTGGTGGTTCTATCTTTGCACTTTCCACAGGGTGAGTATTCAGTACTTTTGTCTTGTCTATATCTATAGGCACAGCTTCAAGAGCAGTAAGGAGAAATGTAACCAAGAGAAAACAGTACTGTAGTAGGATGGTCCGCCACCTCATCTGAAATGAAGGAATAATTAAAGTCCAGAAAAGATGTTTTAAAACTGTATGCGTGCATTCCCAATGTCACACTAATAACATTTAATCTCAAGAGGATTAATACCAAAAAAATTAAAAAACTCTAGGAAATGGGGAAAAAAAAATTATAACTCACCCAAAAAGTGTTTAAAATATATCACTAGAAAAGTCAGAGGAGAAATGTACTTCAGCCAAAATTTAAAACACAGGAAACAAAATTTTAAAGTTTAAGCTGCTTATATATAAGAAAACATTTGGTTAATTACAAAAGCTTTTTTTTTTAATTTCAGGTTAATGTGAGGGTACAAACAACTAGGTTATAATATTTGCATTTGTTAGGTATAGTCCCTTTTGTAATTGTGTCTCACACCCAAAAGTGTGCCATATACCCTTATATTGTGCCATTAAGTGGGAGCACACCAATCCCCTCCCCTCCTCCCTTCTCCCTCCAACTTGAATTGAATTTTTTCTCTTATGTAAGTGAATATCAGATTGTCTACTAGCTTCTTATTAGTACTGAGTACATTGGATACTTGCTTTTCCATTCTTGTGATACTTTACTAAGAATGTGTTTTCAATTCCATCCAGGTTAACACAAAATATGTGAAGTCTCCATCTTTTTTATGGCTGAATAGTGTTCCATAGTATACATATATACTACAGTTTGTTATCCATTCCTGAGTTGATAGGCATTTAGGTTGTTTCCACATCTTGGCGATTGTAAATTGAGCTGCAATAAACAATCTAGTGCAAATCTCTTAATGATATACAAAAGTTTTTAATAATCATGGTAATGAGGGGCCCAAATTTTTAATAAATAAAAAGCCCACTATTAGGAAATGATGGGGGAAAACTACGTATTTTTTCTCAATTAAAATACAAGGATGTCAAAATTATTTCTACATGTATGTAGCTTAGTTTTAACCTAATTTTGAAAATAAATTACTCAAGAAAAAAAAATGAAAATAAATTACTCTATGAATAGTTGATTGAGAGACAAATAACCATAAATATTCTCTTAACCATGTTAAATTATTTTATCATGGTCAATAGTCATTTACTAAAGATCTTTTTTCAAATAAATAGGTCAATAAAATATTGAGTAGAATGTAGTGGTATTGAAACAAAATTAAGAGGTACTGATGGTCACACAATATTGCTTCAGGCTGTCTTGAATAATGATGTACTGAACACTTGTGTTCAAATTATTGTGTTTATGTGTTTTCAATTCTTTTGATTATATACCTATCAGTAGAATTGCTGGGTAAGTGTGATAACTCTATGCTTATCTTTTTGAGGAATTTGCAAACTTTTCCAAAACAACTGGACCATTTTACATTCCCACCAGCAATATACGAAAGTTTCTAATCTCTCCACATTCCCCTATGTGTCCTGGTCACTTCTGCTGCATTCCTACTATTCCGCCACATCTACTATAAATAGGAAGGCAAGAGAGAATATGTTTATCCACACTGTGTGTGTGTGTGTGTCTCCTAACACCCTGCAGTGGAAAGTCCCCAGGAAGCTACTCTAAAGCACTGAATGTACGGTTCATAAAGATTTAATTGATACCGAACTTATTATAAATAACAGAAACCATCTATTGAATGTTTACTATGTACTAAGCATAATGCTAAACACATTTTTTATAATTAACTCATTTAAGTTTTATAGTGACCTTGTGAAATAAATATTACTATCGTCATTTTAAAATATGGGAAACTGAGATATATCACCTAAAAAGCTCGATTTAGGTTACACAGCAGTAAGTCATAGAGCCATAGACCTGGGAGTGACTGACTCCAAAGCCTATGTCTTCTTATAAGTAGAGATTCTCAAAGTGTGATCCCCAGGCCAAAAGCATTGGCATCACTTGTGAATTTGTTAGAAATGAATATTGTCAAGGCCTAGTCCATATCTTCTAAATCAGAGACTCTGGGGATAGGGACCACGACAATCTACATCAACCAAGACCCAATAGGTGATTCTGATGCATGCTAAAGTTTGAAAACCACTGCCCCTGAACATATTTCTCCCCTTGCTCTATTCTTCCCCAACCTCACCTACAATGAGAAAAAGAGATAATGTTTATCTCAAAAGTAAATATGGATTCTTAAGAAATATGGGTTTTGTGCCTCAGAGTAAGGCAGATTAAATTTAGACCTAAATTCTAATTCCAGGTTTGGCAATTAACTTTTCCCACTTCAGATTTCTCCTTTACAAAAATAAAGGAATTTTTTTTAAACAGAATTTAACTTGACCTCAATATTCTCTAAGCACTTAAGTTCTATTATCTAATTACTCTTTTGAACAACATATTTTGTTGCCTACTCAGGGATACTAATAAAATTGCTTGTACTCACATCAATTGTTTAAAATTATTAAGTTTATATGATTTGTAAATGCCTTAAAACTAAATATTGCTTATTCAGCCAGATTAAAATTACATTGGTAGATCAAGTAGCAGGTCTGGGGGCTGACACACAAAAATTAACAGTAACAACAACAACAAAATAAATCAACTACCAAGGAAAGTTCATGTCCAGATACAATAAAAATGAGGTAAAATGAGCCTGACACAGCAGCTCACATCTGTAATCCTAGCACTTTAGGAGGGTGAGGCAGGTGGATAGCTTGAGCTCTAGAATTTGACAGCAGCCTGAACAAGAGTGAGACCCCATCTCTACTAAAAATAGAAAAATTATCCAGGCATTGTAGCTAGTGCCTGTAGTCCTGCTGGTTGAGAGGCTGAAGCAAGAGGATCACTTGAGCCCAAAAGTTTGAGATTGCTGTGAGCTATGGTGCTATAGCACTCTACCTAGGGCAACTGTGACTCTATCTCAAAAAAAAAAAAAAAAAAGTAGTGAAACAAGGAAAGCTTCACACTTTGGAAACAAAATATAAAACATTGAACTTAGACCTGATCAAATTTAGACCTTGCTTCTGTGGAAGTAGAAACAAAGCTCCTCAAATTTAGGTTTATGGATGATGAGACTTGGCATTCTATGCAAACTGGACTATCTTTAACTTTTGCAGGAACAAGACAATGAATTGTGACTGCCACTTCAAAACCAAAAGCTGTTTCACTTTTTGATAATTTTACTGTACAAAATACTGAGATTTTTAAGAAGTCTGTTTTAAAATCAAATACAGCAGAGATTGGTGGTGCACACCTGTAGTCCCAGCTATTCAGGAGGCTGAGGCAGGAAGATTGCATGAACCCTGGATTTGGGGCCTCCAGTACTCCAGCCTGGGCAATAGAGTGAGACTCTCTCTCAAAAAATAAATAAATAGAGAACTAATTAACAGCAAATACAGCTAGAAACAAAAGAACATATATCATACAGTTCAATTTATATGAAACATCCAAAATAAGCAAATCCATAGAAAAAGAAAGCTAGTGATTGCTTAGGGCTGCTGGTAGAGGAAGGGGAAAGTGAGAAATAAGTACCCATAAGAACAGTGTTTCTTTGGGGGTAATGAAAATGTTCTAAAATTGGATAGGGAAGAGGTCATACAGCCTTATGAATACACTAAAAACCAACACATATTTTTAAAGAATTTTATGACATGCAAATCATAGGTTTTTTTAAAAAAAGAGTACAAACAATACAAAAAAATCAAACACAAAAATGTGAAAACGTAAAAAAGAATACAATTTATAAACCATCACTAACCTTCTATACCAGTCTTGCTTTATAATTTTTCATGATTATGCACTTTTCTATATTTTAATAACTTTTTCTGCTTTTTCTACAATTACTAGAAAAACATGGAAATTTTTTACATCTTGATTTTGTTTTGTTTTGTTTTGTTTTGTTTTTGAGACAGAGCCTCAAGCTGTCACCCTGGATAGAGTGCTGTGGCATCACAGCTCACAGCAACCTCCAATTCCTGGGCTCAAGCGAGTCTCCCTGCCTCTGCCTCCCAAGTAGCTGGGACTATAGGCGCCCACCACAATGCCTGGCCATTTTTTGGTTGCAGCCGTCATTGTTGTTT
>CAUYON010140240.1:0-19225 GCA_963573935.1 Arctocebus calabarensis | reverse complement strand
TCTTTATATAGTGATCAAGAAAATGCCATGAAGGCTAACTGTAACAGTACGATCAAAACATTTCTGAATGTATATGAATCATGCCCTATGATTGCACCAATGTACAGAATTATGATTCAATAAAATTATAAAAAAAAAAATTCTAACAGATCCCCAGAAACTTCATTAATTCCATAGAGGTATAACACCATCAGAAAATAAGTCTGAAACAGAAAAAAGTCTGGCTGTATAATTAAGAACAGTATTCTACAATCTAATTATTAAGTTTTCAATTAAACCAGAGTTCTTGGTATATTTTTTCCACTTTTTCGAATTTAGCAGAGACCTGTAGGAATGTTCAGAGCAGGAATATGTTAATTAGAAAGAGAATTTTCTCAATAACAAGCTCAGCCCACACACCTGATAATTAGGAATGTTGTAACAATTCCCTGACCCTTCGGGAAACATTTTGTATTAATAGTATTGGCTATCATCGGGTATTCACGGAAAGCCACAATTTTCCCCAGTTGTCAGCTTTGCTGCTGCTTTTGCAGACTACGATGTTTACAAGTCTTCAAGAAGGAGTTTGGGGAACCACATAATACTGGCATTAATGGTACTCTCTTTTTCATTGGTGTCTGCCTTTGTGTCTTCAGGGACCCTTTAACCTGAACTTGAGTACTTTTTGGTTGAGGAGCTGAGCAGCACAATTCCTCATACACCAGAGTAGGGAATCTTGTATTCGGAACCTGATATCCTAGAATGCTTCAGTAGGTGAATAGGGAGAGGGGTCCAAACACCAGCGTGGGTGGCCTTCATTACGTCACATACTCCAGTAGCACAAGATGGTGCTTGACTTCACCATGCTGTTGTGTGTACCGCCCTTCCTAGGTGAGCCAGGATGCTGAGGTTGTGAATGTTTTTAGAAAACTGTTCCTGAGGGAAGAACAGCAAATGAGACAATAAAGCAGACACACAAGAGAAAGAGCAGCAAAAAGCTTAGAAGTACCAGGAGTAAAAAATAATCCCAATAAGACTGTTTGCTGCAGGTGTCCACTTCCCAAACATGCACATTGCTATTTAATCTCCACTATAGTCCTTTATGTTAACCCCATTTTAAAGATAAAATCATTAAGGCACGGATTGCTTATTGGAAGATCCTACAGATAATGAGCCATGATTCAGAATCAAGTCCAGTCAAGTGAAGTTAAAGTTCTTGACCAGTGTCTAAGCTACTTCCTGGTCATCTCCGGTTCCACCTTCCTTCTGTCTCCTAATTAAACCTCCACGTCTGTCCTAATTCTTTAACTGTATTCCCTGTGGATTCTCACTTTTACACTTTTCATTTCCACTGCCATGGGCCTATCTGAGGCTCTGGCTACTCTTCTACTGTTGCAACTGCACCCTAATCTCCACCCAGCTTCTATTACTCATCCTTGTCCTGGTGCTAGAATGAGTTCTCACAGCACAAGTCAGGGACAATCCTTCCCAGAAACTATCCAGCTTCCTAAAAGGCACGGTCTCATACTGACCTTCCTTCCTGTCTTGCCCTCTACTGCATCAGTCTTCCTCCACATGACCCAAATGATTGTATCCCTGCCCTCCCCAAACCCAAGCCCATGACTTTGACCACTGCCTGGGCCATTCACTAGGATGGAATGTCTTTCTCTTCTCTCTTCTTCTTTCAGGCTCAGTCAGGCGAATCTCCTGTTGCCTGCCCAGATCCCTTTGTTGGAATGAGTCCTTCTCTCCTACACACTCCCCAACTGGATGACTTGGCCTTGAGCTACATTTATTTCATTCCATAGGTCTTACTTTGCCTGGATCCCTGCTAGACTGAAAGATTGAAGGTCATCTTTATCACCAAAGTGCCTATGTGTTTTTTTGCATAGAATTACCACCTGAGAGGAGCCCCCAATGAGAATGTTACTTCAATGTTTCAAGGCTTTTTTCTTCCCCATCACTAACAAAAATTCTCAATTGACTGCATTTCATGTCTTGTTTTTGTTGTTTTCCTGTTTTGTTTTGCTCTTGCTAAGAAAACAAATCAAATCTTTTTCTCTCAGACCTTACCCTATTCTAATTTCTATCTTCTCCAATTTTTACTTTCTACTTTATACTGCACTTTTGCTATTTTATGTTTCCCTTAATTTATCTTAATTTCTGTGGAACAAGATGAGACATAGATACATGGATGCATAAAGAAAGAGTAGATTTTTGAGAAGCGACCGACTACTTGAAGTGACAGCAAGATTCCTATTGGGAAAGCAGTTGGGAACTGAGTGCAAACGGGGCACAGTTTCCATTGGTAGCAAAAAAGGGAGGATGGAAGACATAATCAAGAAAGCGGGGGTGGCACCTGTGGCTCAGCGAGTAGGGCGCCGACCCCATATAACGAGGGCTGTGGGTTCAAACCCGGCCCCGGCCGAACTGCATCAAAAATTAGCCCGGTGCTGTGGCGGGCGCCTGTAGTCCCAGCTACTCGGGAGGCTGAGGCAAGAGAATCGCTTGAGCCCAAGAGCTGGAGGTCGCTGTGAGCAGTGTGACGCCACAGCACTCTACCAAGGGTGATAAAGTGAGACTCTGTCTCTACAAAAAAATAAATAAATAAATAAGTTTCTGAAATTAAAAAAAAAAAATAGCTGGGTGTTGTGGTGGGCACCTGTGGTCCCAGCTACTCGGGCTGAGGCAAGAGAATCCCCTAACCCAGGAACTGGATGTTGTTATGAGCTGTGACGCCACAACACTCTACCAAGGCTGACAAAGTGAGACTCTGTCTCTAAAAACAAAAACAAAAACAACAACCGAAAAAAACCCCAAAAATATCGTTTTATAAGTAAGTCTTTGCTCTAAGTTGAAAATATTTTGCTTTATCTATACATTCTATGGTAAATTATAAGTGAGGAAAGCAGGATTCTGATGTGAATGTCAAGATTCCCAACCCAAGGTGGACTGGCCTTCCAATCCTATCCCTTAGGGCTGACTTGTAATTTTGATCATATACTCTGGTGACTACGCTACCTTTGATGAGAAATTGATTTTCTGGATGTAATTAATTTATATCTCTAACCTGTTGGTTTGGACTTAATCAAAAGTGAGATTATTCCAAGTAGGCCTCACCTAAATAGGTGAGCTCTTAAAAGATGTAAGAAATAGCAGACACCCTCTTGGTAACCATAAGAAAAAAAACTACCATACTGTAAAGAGGGCTGCTTGCCAACGAACCCTGGAGTGATTCCTAGAATCTGAGAACATTCACAGGGCAATAGCTAGGAAGACAACGGCACCTCAGTGCTACCGCAGCCAGGATATGAACTTGGGGCAAAAACCTGATGAAATTCATAATTGGCTTTTTCCCTTACTGAGCTTCCTCATGAAGGTACACGAAGCTGGCTGACATCTTAATTTTGTAGTTTTGAGTTCCTGAACAGAAAACTCAGTTGCTTTATGCCAGACTTTGACTCATAGGGACTATAAGAACATGAATTTATATTACTGTAATATAATAAGTCATACTGATATTGATGTTGGCAAGTCAGTGTTCTGTGTGTACTGTGACAACACTAGGACATCTACTAGATGCCTGACATAGACTGTCTCCTGCACTCATGATGTAGAAAACATTTCCCAGGTAAATATATATATTTCAACTACTTTTGAAGAATGGTATTTCCAAATCCTGGCAAATAAAACATGAGTAGCAATGAAGTGTACAATTTTATCATCTTGCCTGTAGAAGGGAAATGCTCTCTTTTTATTCTCTTATTTCCTCTTACGTCTCTTTTTATATTTTCAGATAGAGCCTCATTCAGTTACCCTGGGTAGGATGCTGTGGCTTCACAGCTCACAGCAACCCAAATTCTTGGGTTACGTGATGCTCTTGTCTCAGCCTCTGGAGTAGCTGCGACTATAGGCATCCTCTGCATCACCTGGCTAGTCTTTCTATTTTTCATAGAAATGGAGTCTCAGTCTTGCTCAGGCTGGTCTTGAACTCCTGAGCTCAAGCAATCCACCCTCCTCGGCTTCCCAGACTGCTGGAATTATTGGGATGAGACATGCTTCTGGCACCTCTTATATCACTTAATGATGGTGAGTCAGCTCTTTCGAGATTGCTGATTCAATCATGATTGATATAGGAGGTACTGCATTTCCTTAGATATCTTATGAGTTGCTAGACAGTAAAAATTAAGAACAAATCAGACAGCTCAAATTCACATACAGTCCAAGTTCTACAGACTGTGCATATACTGAGTGACAATATATTGATAGTCATCAGAAAGGTATGAATACATTCATAATGAAATTATGCAAAAATGTCTAAATAGATTACATGTATTTTAGAAATATATTTTATTAAAACCATTAAGACAATAAGTCATTCAATTGACTTTTACCAATTGTCCAGACAATTTAATTAATTGAATTTTGGGAACTAATTATGGTTTTATAGTAGTCTATTTTTCCCATTCCACATGCTTAAAAAGATATTCATTAGACTTAAATCACAACCAGTCAACTCATTTTCATTCAGAGTCACTTATTAGGCAGCTACTACCTGGAAAATTATATCAAAATGAGTAAGAAGTGACTCTCATCTGAAAAAAGTCTGTATTCCAGTATTAGAGACAGGTAAGGAAATAAATTTAGTACAAAGTGATATGATCTATTAAAGAGAAGAACAGAAGACACTTGTTTCCACCTAAGAAACCTCATTACCATCCTGGAGGGGCGAATGTCTGACAGTTGACCAGACAGAAAGTGGGGAGGAAATGGTGTTCCAGTGAGAGCAAATTGAATCAGGAGAAGGAGGAAGCCTGTTGGAATATTTGGTAAAACACAAATAATTTTGTCTATTTTAAACTCCAAAATAAGCATGAAGTGGCAGAGATAAGGATAGAAAGGAGGCTAGATTCTAGATAATGAATGGTTTTAATATGTGATACTGAGGAAGAGAGATTTTCTTCTCTAGTCAGTGAACGAGGGGAGAGCGCATGTTAATAAAGCAGGAATAGAGGAGAAAGCACTGATTAACCTTACTTACTTAGCTATCATGTTGTTCAAACTTCACAGTAACTAATTTAATAGCAGTGTACAGCATCAATTGCTATTAAAAGGCAATTAGGCAACCATAGGCTCTGTGCTAAAGATAAAAATCAACAAGTACACTACATGAGAAGAGAATAAATTCTGAAAAAATTATTTATACTACTTAAATGCATGTTGATGTTCACAAAAATGAAGTTAGTCAAACATAAAAAGCACAGGTAGTTACTAAATTATCTGTCAGCTAGACCTTGCAAATCTATGTTAATATTTTTACTGTGTACTGTGGCATTGCGTAAGAATGGGCAATGCAGGTGGTGCCCAGTGCTCAGTGGGCAGGGCGCCAGCCACGTACACTGGGGCTGGCGGGTTCCAACATGGCGGTGACCTGCTAAAACAACAATGACAACTGCAACAACAACAAAAAGCTGGGTGTCGTGGTGAGCACCTGCAGTCCTGGCTACTTGGGTGGCTGAGACAAGAGAGTTGCTTAACCCCAAGAGTCTGAGGTTGCTGTGAGCTGTGACATCACAGCACTCTAACAGGGTGACAGCTTGAGGTGCTGTCTCAAAAAAGAAAAAAAAGAAAATGGGTAATGCGTTTAAGAGGGAAAGGAGCAAATTCATCCAATTTAAACAAACCCAAACTAGTAATTTTGGGGGTTGTATACGTACCACAGCTTCAGGATTCAAAAAGCATTGAATTTCAGTTTTTTCCTTTATAATTTCCCACCTATCATGAAAAAATTAGGTAGGTGATCTTAACTTGTATTTATCTTTAAAACAGAAAGAGAAAAATATAGTATTGCATATTTAAACTGTCAATCTAATATTTGGTCAAAAATTTATAAGCAACTAATATCAGTTTTCATCAAACAATCAAAATACTATGTAAAAGGCGATTTTTTAAAATAAGGTTAATATTTTTCACCAGGGAGTTGTTTGTACACTACACTCAGATCTTGATAATTAGTAAACACATCTCTCATTATTACTAAAACCTATCTCTTTCCATAGGCTAGGAGTAGTTTGTGTGATTACTTCTACCAGAAGTGTCACTTTGGTGTTGAATATTATGTCACAAAGATGTCGTGCTGACTTTCATTCATCTTCACCTTAAAATGTTCACGTAGTGCATGAAGCATTGGTAAGCTCAGTTCCTTTCCACAGCTGTGAATGTTCAAGTAGGTGTACTTTGTGATTTGACCTGGATCACACAAAGAGCAAGAGTGACAAATCCAGGATGAAGGCCAGAGCGGCTTTGAAATAATCCACTACTCTCTTTAGCAAGCAAAATGTGGGACTTGTGAAGAACTCTGGCTAATGCAGTGGGAGCTTTTGTTATGCTGGTTTATGTAATTGATCCTGCATAAAAGACAAAAATACTGATGGCTCAGCACTCTGCAAATCTGTGAGCCTTGAATTGTCCTGGATAATTGCATGAGCAAAAGGAAAAAGGCATAGCTTCCTACTCATTCTATTCATCCCTTCAAATGTTAAATAAGAATATATACACTAAATATATTTATAGCACTTTTCAAATTTATTTTCAAAAATAAGTTTGTAAGTTCAGATAAACACATTATTAAATTGCTATATCTTTTAAAATTTGCAGCCTGATTACATTAACTAATTAAGTAGTTATGCCACTTAGAAACATCAAAAGACACACACTCGTATACACACACACACTTGTGAACACACACGTAGCTATAATTTTTCTGCTGTTTGCATTAAATTATACCTGACATCTAAAAGGGTAGTGAATTATATACTAAGATCATAGTGTTTAGAAACTAAATAACTGTATCTACCAAAATTTTATTTTGTATACATAATGTTTGTAAAACAGAATCATGCTTGAAGTTTCAGAATATTTGTAAGTAAAGATAGAGATCTGAAATTTTTGATATCGGTTAGAGGCTTCAGAATTATAACATTGGAACTTAAGTGCATGAAACTCAAAAGTAGCTTTTTAAGGTTTAGAGAGTAAGGGTCAGTGATGAAGAGATTCACAGAATTAGACATGTCCAAGGAATCATATAGCATAGTTTGACAGTCAGATCACAAAAATTATTTTTTAAGAAAATGGAGATATCAAAGGGAAAGAGTGGGAATTTTATTAGCCTCGATCTAATTTTTACAATCCGGAGTACCGGGTAATCATCTTGAACACTTTTGTTTCCACAATATTTAAGACATAGAACTAGTTATAATATTTTGGGATCACAGTTCCATAGAGTATTTTTAAACATTTTTTTCTGTAAATAATCTTTATGTGCTGCAAACCACAATAATTTAATGATTTAAAACATATTTAGTCACATTAAAAATAATCTCTGAAGCAGTACCAGGAACTCAGATAGGTGTAAATTCGGTGTAATCTTTGTAAATTATTTTGAGTTATTTAATATGATTTAAAAATCTAAACTATTACTTCTTACCTATATTTTAAGTAAGATTTTCTTAATTTAATAATTACTTCCTTTGCATGGGCTGCTTTTTCTCTTCAGGAATAAATCATCAAAGAGAATTGCAACTCATCGCATGAAAGTTCAAACATCCAAGAAAAAACAAACAAGGAAGCTTCTGACAAAGGTAAGTCACTCTATTTTCCTTTGTCTCAGGCAAAGACCTTTCAACCATCAGAGATGTCAGGAATATGCTTCTTAATTACTATGTGAAAACATTTTTGATCTGTATTTAGAAGTTTTCTCTTGACCCTTCAAGTTTTCACATAGTAATTGAGAAAATCTCATGAATGTTATGTCAATCAGGTTGATAAAAATATCTCAGATTGCATGTGAAGCCTGCACGCTGTACCCCATGATTGAACTAATGTACACAGCTATGATTCAATAAAAAAAAAAATAAAAAAAAAATAATATGCTTCTTTCAGGGCCTTTCCCTACGGTGTTATGTTATGCATAGTTAACTGCAACCACCTAATCTCCTTAATTTAACTATCTCTTCCAAAACAAGAGCTAATCTGATGTATGTTTGTTTGTTACATCCTATACTTCAACTTCATAACACCCCTATTTTTTGTAGTCATGTTATTTGGTGGGGTCATTTGATATTTCTCTACATAGTATCACTAAAATCCAATAATCTTATCCATGTGATATTCATCAGAAGCCACAGACTAGACTATAGATCTGCTGTTCTGGTGCATGATAGTCTAGTAAATGAGCTGTTATTTGTTACTTAAATAAATAAATGTGGAAAGTTATCCTCATAGAATCAAAGTAAGTTTATTTTTATCACAACCATAATAAACGACACTGTTTGTATTCAAACTTCATGCATTTTACTAAAAAGCTACAATATGCCCCTTTGCCCCTACACCAATGTTAGGATTTAACTGGGTAACATTCATTCTGTGAAAAAAAATGGCAATGTGAGGATAGTGGGAGATGATTTGTGACTCTGTGAATAAGAAAGTGAAGATGAGTACTAAGACTTATACCCAGAGACATTGTTTCCATCAAGAGAAACAGAGACTCAGGATTAGGAATGGACTCATGAATGCTTAATAAAATGAGTTTTCATCTTGTGTATGGAGAAGAAGGGCATTCAGTGTGAAGCCTTAACATCCAGCTGCAGTTGTGTATAATTATAATTCAAGCAGGTGGAGGGGAGAGAGAGAGAATGAGAGATAACGCCAGTTCTTTCTGCAGAAAGCAAGTCAAAAGCACAGTCCATAATTGCTCATGCCTGTTAGGTTAGATTCACTTTCCCCTGGTTACATGGTCTGAGAACTGCAGAGTGCCTGTGTGGGTCCTTGGCAAAATCCCTGGGAGACTGAATGACTAGGAATATTCAGAATAACAGGCAGTCATCCCAGTCTATCAAAATTACATGAAACTGAAAATCCTAGCCGGGCTGGCACAAATGCTCATGGTTTGTCCCTGGAACCTAGATCATAAACTACATAAAGTCAAAATTTTAAAAATGAAGCTGAACAGTTTAGATATGGATCAAGAACTGCTACTGAATAGATGTCTTTTGTAAATATCGAAATTATAAAAAGTGGAGCAAATGAATAAAATAGAAGCAGCGAGCGTGAAAGCTTTAATAAAACTCTGGTTTGGTTTGGCATGTTATAAATGTCAAAGGGGCATCCGCCAAAGACATTTTATTACTAAGGCCCTAGCTCAAATAAAATCTGCTAACTATTGGCCTTTCAACAAGAGTAAAGACAGAAAAATAATAATAAATATAGCTTCAGCTACACTAGAGTCCTAGATTATAATGAAATGACACAAAGGTTTCCTTTACCTACTGCTTTCCAATTGGAAATGTGTGAACAAAAGAATTTTTATTTCTCTGTGCTATAAAGAAAAATGCTCTCTGAGATGTATTATAGCTTGTGCATGTAGTCAATACCTGTAGTGTAAAAAGAATATACAGTGAAGAAAACAGGAGTCCCTCATTAATACATTAAAACTTGCTTCTGCTAAGTCAAGGATTAGTGTCATACAGTGTGATTTGACTCCTGAATTCAACAATACAAAGATGGGAAAATGAGTCCTGAAACATTTACATATAAAGATGACAAAATTTTCAACAAGACTTCCTATCTTAGTGCTGTGGATAAACTGAAGGGGTAAAAAGGAAGACAGGTATGCACCAAAACTAACGTCACCTTTATAATTCTGTCAACACTTAAAAAATTCTATACCAAATTTGCAAAAGGTTTTTAAGAAGAATAAACAAAGACAGGGTGAAGGGAAGTGACCTTCAACCTTTCACAGTTTGTATCTAGAGGGAGCCAAAAAAAGTGTACACACAATTTAAGAAAGGAAAAATATGTATTAAAATTATAATTCTCAAGTCACTTCATTTCTGCAATTACAAGAGGTGCTCAAACATGACCAGTATTCATTTTTTGTTATCATTAAATATCGAGTATTATGATTTTGAGATACTTTTTTTTTGTTCCTTTCTTGAAATGTGTATGCATTTTTTTTGAACCCTCTGTATTTCTTAGCTATTCTGATAGAATACAATGGACACTACTGGGGTGATGGGCACATTTAAAGCCCCAACTCAAGCCATTTAACCACAACATTTGTACCTTCTTGTGAATTTAAAAAAAACTAATAGTTATAAATTATTTCCAATTGTATACCAAATCCTCCCATTGTACTCCATAAATATATATAGTTATGATTTAATACAAATTAAATTAAAAATATAAATTATTTCAGTTGGAACTCAGCAATCCTTTAAGGAAGATTAAATAATTGCTACTTTAAAGTGCATTTCCCAAACTTCTAGCAGAGTTCCAACTTAGTGAACACTGGCTATCCACATTTGCCTTTCTATATATTTTTTATTTCTGTCCTTTACTCATTTTTTTTTTTGATATTCAGAGTTGCATGCCTTTTAAATCAATTTACAAGTCCTCTTTCATCTTTATATTTCATTGGTAGGGCATTGTTTTCCCTTAATAGTCCCTTTTGCACTAATTTGATGTTCTATTTTTCTCTCGTGAAAGCAAAATACATGTAATATAAGCTCCTTCGTTAGGAAAGAAACCATGAAATCAGGTATACAGTATATGAATCTTCAATATTGAAAATTAGCTTTAATAAAATAGGATAGAAAACAAATTGCCTGTATCTAAAAGAATTTTTAAAAATTATGCTTTGGATATCAGCAAGAAGATGCACCTGTTCTACCTTCTTTTTGACATCCAAAGCATAATTTTTAAAAGTTCTTTTAGTCCCCACTAGTCCCCAATTCCTCCCAGGGAGAAGTTTCTTCAACAGCAATACCTGGACCGATAACCATTGTGAAAATCCAGTTACCAGCTAAGAGGCTCTTAATCCCAAGCAACTGAGCAACCAGCTGCATCAACACCATTGGGAAATTTTGTAGCGCTCTCTCATCATGTTCTTTCCAACACAGAGCCCCATGATTGGGGCACACGCAATTCCTGGTTATTCCCTGAGGAAAGAGAAGACTAGACCATCTGTCAATTATGTGACTTCAGGAGGGCTGCCCAGAGGACTAGTTCTGTCTCAGAGAACTGACAGGAGTTGGCACACTCTAAATCCTTCAAGGCACAAACTTGTCCACCCCAGTCTCTTAATCACATCCTTCTACTTTATAATTACAGTCGCTAATATTCCTGAATACCCTGTGCAGTCTGAAGGCAAATTAAAGGGAACATATGTGTACATATTTTTCTTCCTTTATACTGAATTTAAGTTTTAAAAATGCTTTGCAAATATGCATAAAGAAATCTGCAATAAATTTTATAATCAATTTCATTGAACTTCACATATTGAAAACATTTAAATAATTTTATCTTCTGTACCTGTATTATTAAGTATATACTATTAAAGTTTCTACTATGTAAATGTTTTCTTCAGCATTTCTGGAAAATAATTAATCCTTCAGTAACTGATAAACTTTCTTATGTTAGATGACCCTGTATTTTTTTGCTTCTAGTTTTGTCTTAACTTGTACACCAGAAAAGTCAGAATAAGTCTCCTTTTTTTGAAATTTCAGATTATCGGGGTACATATGATTAGGTTAGTTTGCTTTTGTAGGTTTGTTGCTGCCCCCCAGCCCTCCTGATGAATGACACAGAGGCAGCACCGCAGACGAAATGATTGATTTGAAAGGGAATGGCTGACACTCACTCAGACATTTCAGCAAATTTATTTCTTCCAACAAGGCTTATATAGGCACAAAACTTAATCAACAAGCACATGACTTAATCCTATGACTTAATCAACAAACATATGACTTGAACCTGGCCCCAGGCCTTTTGCTACTTGATGCTTACAGGTCTATGGATAAATCGGACTAACTGATAACCACTTATTATGTAAAGCTATCCTCATTGGCTAAGGTTTGACTGGCTTAACTGGTAACTACTTTACCAAGGTTATTCTTATGCTAAGTAATAATCCTTTAACTGATCATTTGGAGGCAGGTAATCCTCTTAAGGGAGTAGCTTGGAAAATCCTCATTAACTCACAAAAGACTTTAAACTTGTCTTTACAAAATGGGAGACTGATTGACCTTACAAGGGCACCAGATGCCTGTGCCCCTACAGGGGTTGAAGTCCAAGTTGTAGGTGCATTGTTCACCTAGAAAGGGAGCAATTATACCCATGCAATGTGCCTGTGAGTGGGAATTTACCCATACTTCCCCCCAATCCTTCTGCTTCAGTTTGAGTTTTTTCTCTCTTGTGCATGTAGGTATTAAACTACTAGTTCAAATTTAACACTGAGAACGTGTGTTGTTTGTTTTTCCATTCTTCTTTTTTCATTATTATTAAATCATAGCTGTGTACATTAGCTCAATCAAGGGGGACAATGTCCTGGTTTCATATAAAATCTGAAATATTTATACCCAGAAGACCAAAAATCACATTATAACAAAGACATCTGTTTTTCCATTCTTGTTACACTTAGGAGAAGGGTCTCCCATTCTACCCACTTTGTTACAAAAGATCCATCATATCCATCTGTGTTGTTGCTGAATAACCATGGTACATGCATACCACAAGTTATTAATTCATTCATGTATTGAAGGTCGCTTGGGTTTTTTCCACATCTTTGTGATTGTGAATTGTGCTGCTATAAACATTCAAGTGCAGATAACTTCATGTTAAAATGCCTTTTTTTTTTCTTTTGGGGAAAATTCTAGAAGTGAGATTTCAGGATTATTCTCCAGTTTCTTGTTAGCTCCTTCAGACTTCATATTTGATAAAGTTGCTTTTTAAAAAGTTTATGTTGTTTCAAATCTTTTTCAGAAATAATGAGATAAGTAAGATATAAATAATTTGGAAAAAATGCAAACAAAATATTATGAACTACCAAGATTCTCAGAAGAGTATATTTTACCACATTCATGTCTGTTAATGGTAAAACCCGTTAGGTCAGACAGAGATAACTGTGATTAGGAAAGCATTGAAATACTTAGTAAAGAAAAATATGTCTAGGGTTTTTATTTTATTTTATTATTTTTTATAATTTCCAGCTGCCTTTGGTAACCAAGCAATGAAAAATCTGAGGATTAAAAAAATCTAAAACTTGATCCAATGATTTAAACCAGAGCTTCTAGAAGCAAACTATTTCCATAATTTTCAAAATTTGATATGATTCCTCTTCAGAACTTAAAATTGCAATGAATGATTTATCTTCATTATCTCCATCAATATTAAAGAAAGTACCCAATCTCTCTTCTTTACTTCACAACAAACAAATACAATATATGAATATTTTGTCTCAAATGTTTTCTGTTTACCTAACCTAAGTCTTTCATTAGTCAATATAATTTTCAAGAGATGTTAGAATTTGTAGAAATAAACCCAGCATATTTCTACCAAGAAGTCTGGCTTCATCTCACTCAGACGTTTACAAAAGTATAAATACCTTTCAAATGATTTGTTTACAGAAATTCTGAAATTTTTAAATTGAATTTATATGTAATAAATTTTTCCTTACAAATTGTGAAAATTGGGAAATTTATAATTTTTATTTAAATTTAAAGTCAGAAATGTAGTACCAAAAAATCACACTACAACAAAGACATCTGTACCAGAATGTTTATTGAACCAAAAATCACACTTCAACAAAGCCATCTGTACCAGAATGTTTATTGCAGCCCAATTCATAATTGCTAAGTCATGGAAGAAGCCCAAGTGCCCATCGACCCATGAATGGATTAATAAACTGTGGTTGTATACCATGGAATACTATGCAACCTTAAAGAAAGATGAAGACTTTACTTCTTTCATGTTTACATGGATGGAGCTGGAACATACTCTTCTTAGCAAGGTATATCAAGAATGGAAGAAAAAGTATCCAATGTACTCAGCCTTGCCATGAAGCTAATATTAAGGTTTCATGTGAAGGCTATAACCCAGGCTATAGCACAGGAATATGGGAAAGGAAGGGAAAAGGAAGGTTGGGGTGGAGGGAAGGTAATTGGTGGGGCCCCTCCTATGGTGCATTTTAGAGGGGTACCAGTAAAACTTACTAAATGCAGAATACAAATGTCTTCATACAATAACTACGAAAATGCCATGAAGGGTATGCTAAACAGTTTGATGAAAACATTTCAGATTGTATATGAAACCAGCACATTGTACCCCTTGACTACACTAATGTACGCAGCTATGATTTAATAAAAAAAAAAAAAAGAAAAAAATGGAAAAAAAATAAATGGTAAGTGAAAGCTAAAAAAAAAAAAGGTATTGGGGTAGATGATTCATAAAGATCTGTCTCAGTGGGAACGAAAAATTAGCCCTAGATTGTTTGCTGCTCTAATGCAACTTCAGTCCTCTTAACAGCAAAATCTAAACTGCTTTCTAAGTTACTTAGAAAGTAAGTTACTTATTTCATGGAAAGACTTAAGAATATTTAGAGAAATTCAGTAACGTTTAAAAACCCAAAAAGCAAAATTCACAATTTAAGGCATATAATCAAAGATGAGCAGTTATCCAAACACCAGTAAGAGGGGAAAAAAATCAAAATTGACCCAATACTGACACCAGAATTACCAGATAAGAGCATTAAAAAAGTATTATTTCTGTTCAATATGTTAAAACAAAAAATACAGAGGAGGAAAATATACCAAACACTCAAATCAAATATCCAGAGATTAAAACTACATGTTAATGTGATAAATACACTGGATGGATAAACAGAAAAACAGACATTGCAGAAGAAAGAAGAGTAATTTGAGACATCACAACTAAATGTATTTAAAATAAAAATCAAAGAGCAAAAGGAATGAAACAAAATTAGATCAATGAGCTATGGCATAACTAGAATACTGCATACATATAATTGGATTCTGCAAAAAAGAGAGGAGAGATGAGGGAACAAAACTGTTGGAAGAAATAATGACCAAATGCTGAAACATTTACTAAGACAGGTCAAAGTACAGGCTGGAAAACAAGCCTCATTGAATAAAAAAAATAAGATCAAGTCCCATATAGTATACTTTCTGACCACAGTGAAATCATTTTTTTTTCCTTTATTAGGTCCTATATACATAGATCATGAATACATTTATGCCTGTGTGGGAATCCATGAGTTGATTCTTTGTATAAATCAGAGTGCTTATATCCAACCAATCAACATAGCTTTCACCTCATTCCCTTAATCACTGTGTTAAGACATTTGTGTTCTATACTTGATGTACCCTTGCAATATATTCCATAGGTGTGGTCCCACCATTCAGGTGAAATCAAATTTTTGAAGAGGTCATCCTTTCCACAGTGTATGTTCTTGATGCCTTTGTCAAAAATCAGTTGGCAATAAATATATGAATTTATTTCTGGATTGTCTATTCCGTCCCATTGGTTTTGCGTCTATGTTTCTACCAATTTGAAGTCAGATGCCTCCAGCTTTGCCCATTTTGCTCAGGATTGCTTGGCTATTAGGGCTCTTTTATGGTTCCATGTGCATTTTAGGATTTTTTTCTATAAAAGTGACATTGGTATTTTGATATGGATTGCATTGAATCTGAAGATTGCTTTGGGCAGAATGTCCATTTTAATGCTATTGATTTTTCTAATCTATGAGCACGTAATAGTGTCTTTCTGTTTCTT
Source organism: Arctocebus calabarensis (assembly GCA_963573935.1). NCBI lineage: Eukaryota > Metazoa > Chordata > Mammalia > Primates > Lorisidae > Arctocebus > Arctocebus calabarensis. The sequence goes on along the minus strand of CAUYON010140240.1, from coordinate 3,619 downwards.
TGTGTCCTCTTCAGTCAATTTTGTCAGTGTCTTGTTTTCTTCTGGAGATATTTCACCTCCTTGGTTAAATTTATTCCTAGGTACTTTTTGTGTTAGCTATTGTAAGTGGGATTATCTTCTTGATTTGCTTTTGACTGCTTTATTATTGGTGTATAGAAATGCTTATGATTTTTGTACATTGATTTTATACCCTGAAACTTTACTAAATTTATCAGTTTTAACAGTTTTTTAGTGGAGTTCTTTAGGAACTACAGAAATGAAATTTCTGTAAATATCGTCTGCAAAGACAATAATTGAAATATTCATGTCGTCTGCAAAGAGGGATAATTTGACTTCCTCCTTTCCAATTTGAATGACTTTTTTTTTATTTTTTTAGAGAGACAGAGTCTCACTTTATCACCCTTGGTAGAATGCCATGTCGTCACACAGTTCACAGCAACCTCCAACTCCTGGGCTTAGGCAATTCTCTTGCCTCAGCCTCCCGAGTAGCTGGGATTATAGGCGCCCGGCACAACGCCCGCTATTTTTCTGTTTTGCAGTTGGGCTGAGGCCGGGTTTGAACCCACCACCTTCGGTATATGGGGCCGGCGCCCTACTCAATGAGCCACAGGCGCCACCCCTTGAATGACTTTTATTTCCTTCTCTAGCCTGATTGCTCTGGCTTAGACTTTAGGAAAAAGTAAACGTGGGCATCCTTCTCTTGTTCCAGTTATTAGAGGAAAGGCTTCTAATTTTTCCCCATTCAACTATGATGTTAGTTATGGAACTGTCATGGATGGGCTTTATTAAGTTGAGGTATGTTTCTCCCATGTCTAGTTTGTTAAGAGCTTTTTAATCATAAAGGGGCACTGAATTTGGTCAAATGCATTTTTGCATCTATTGACCTGATTATATTTTGGTACTTTGTTCTGTTAATGTGATGTATCACGTTCTCTGCATAAACTATCCTTACATTCCTCGTATAAATATCACTTGATCATGGTGTGTTACCTTTCATTATGCTGCTACATTCAGTTCACCAGTATTCTGTCAAGGATTCTTCCATCTGTGTTCATCAGGGATATTGGCCCGTAGTTTTCTTTTCTGTTGTGTCCTGTCTCATTTTGGTATCAAGGTAATGCTGACATAGAATAAGTTAGGGGAAATTCCTTTCTCTTCAAATTTGTGAAATAATTTAAGGAGGATTGATGTTAATTCTTTATGTGTTTGATAGAATTCAACAATGACTCCATTAAATCCTGGGCTTTTCTTTGTTTGGAGAATTTATTACTGATTCAATCTCACTACTCTTTATTAGTTTCTTCAGGTTTTCTATTTATTCCTAATTCAATATTGGTGAGTTTCCTGCTTCCAGGAATTTATCCACTTCCTCGAGATTTTTCAGTTTGTTATATATAATAGTTCAGAGACGTCTTTGATGACCTTTTCATTTTCTTTGGTATCAGTTTTAATGTCTTCTTTTTCTTTTCTTTTCTTTTTTTTTTTTTGCATTTTTTGGCCAGGGCTGGGCTTGAACCCACCACCTCTGGCATATGGGGCTGGCAGTCTACTCCTTTGAGCCACAGGAGCCTCCCCAATGTCTTCTTTTGCATTTATGATTTTGCCTATTTGGGTTTTCTATCTTTTATTCTTGGTTATTATAGAATGAATACTAAAAACTACTTATGAATGAAATCAGAGAGATATAAATAATTAGAGAATCATACTATGTGTTATCAAAAGAGTCCATTGATTAAATGTAATGTTTATCAAAATCCAAGCAGGCTTGTTGTAGGATTCATCAAGCAATTTCTAAATTTCATATGGAAAGGTGAGGATATAAATAGCCAGGATAATTTTGGAAAGGAAGAACAATGTTATAGGCCTAACACTACCTGATATCAAGAGCAATTATAAAGGTACAGTAATAAGAGAGTGTGGTGGTAGAGTCTACTTAAACAAATCAATGCAACAGAGTAAATAGTCCAGAAAAAGGCATAGATATGCACAAACAACTGATTTCTGACAAAAGTACAAAAGTAAAAATTCAGTGGAGAGAATACAAAAGTCTTCAAAAGTTTCTAGGACAACTAAAATTTTACTTTCTACTCTTCATCATAAATAAAAATTAACACTAAATGGATCATGTCGCTGAATGTAAATCCTAGAACTCTAAACAATCTTTAAGACACATTAGAGAAAATATTTTTTACTTTGAGTTAAGCAGAATTTTTTACATATGACACTAAATACAGGATTCATAAAAGAAAACAATAATAAATTGGACTCCATCACAATTTAAACTTTCTACAAAAGATGAAGAAAACTGAGAAGACAAGGCACCAACTGGTAGAACATATTCACCAGGCATATCTGGTAAATGGCTCGTATAAGGAATATGTAAAGCACACTTAATGCTCAATAATTAAAAACACGAACAAGCCAATAAAAGCATGGGCAAATGATTTTAGCACAGACCTTAATAAATAATATGCAGATGTCAAAGAAACATCAGATGTGCTCACCATTAGTCATTTTAAAAATGCAAATTAAAGTTGCCCTGAATGGAATACTAATTAGTAGTAAGAAGTAACAAATTATTGATGCACACAAAACTTGGATGAATCTCAAAGACAATATATTGAGAGAAACCAGTTTCTAAGGTGTACACCATCTATTTGATAATCTGTAAAATACAAAGCTATAGGAATAGCAAATGATTAATATTTGCTAGAAGTTTTGAGCAGGAGGAGGGTGTCACCATAAAAATATGCTGTGACAAGGTAATCTGAGGTTATAGGACTGTTCTATATGCTAATCGTGGTTATATGATTTTATACATGTGTTCAAGCTGATAGAACTCTACATAAAATTTAAAAGTCAACTTTGTTGTATAATGTTTTTACAATTAACTGTATATAACTTCTTAAAAAATATATGCTATGATACTACAGCACACAGATTAGAAGAGCTCGTTAAAAACACGGACAATCTCCTTAAGTTGACCCAGTTTTCACAGACCAGACATCCATCACATGTTTGTAACAGTACAGTTGGTCTAATTGCTTATGTTTTTTTTTTTTTTTTAATTCAAACATAGCTGTGTATATTAATGCAATCATGGGGTACAATGTGCTGGTTTCATATATAATCTGAAATATTTTCATCGAGCTGGTTAACATAGCCTTCATGACATTTTCTTAGTTATTGTGTTAAGACATTTATATTCTACATTCAGTAAGTTTCAGCTGTACCCTTCTGAGATGCACCGTAGGTGTGATCCCACCAATTGCCCTCCCTTCACCCACCGTTCCCCCACCTCTCCCCTCCCTTGCCCCTTGCCCCATATTCTTGTGCTATAATTGGGTTATAGCTTTCATATGAAAGCTATAAATTAGCCTCATAATAGGGCTGAGTACATCGGATACTTTTTCTTCCATTCTTGAGATACTTTGCTAAGAAGAATATGTTCCAGCTCCATCCATGTAAAGTAATTGCTTATGTTGACCACCTCTGTATGTTGACCAGTTTGTTTCAGTCTCTTGGGTTGCCAGCTAGAGAGTTCTACTATATTTCTAAAATTCTGTTTTTATTTATCAGATTAGCATACTTTTTTGTTTTGTTTTGTTTTTCATTGTTG
>CAUYON010140234.1:0-19558 GCA_963573935.1 Arctocebus calabarensis | reverse complement strand
CCTTCAGACACATGAAAAAATGCTCACTATCCTTAATCATCAGAGAAATGCAAATCAAAACTACCTTGAGATATCATCTAACTCCAGTAAGATTAGCCCACATAACAAAATCCCAAAACCAGAGATGTTGGCATGGATGTGGAGACAAGGGAACACTTCTACACTGCTGGTGGGAATGCAAACTAATACGTTCCTTTTGGAAAGACATTTGGAGAATACTCAGAGATCTAAAAATAGACCTGCCATTTGATCTTATAATTCCTTTACTTGGTATATACTCAGAAGACCAAAAACCACATTATAACAAAGATATCTGTACCAGAATGTTTATTGCAGCCCAATTCATAATTGCTAAGTCATGGAAGAAGCCCAAGTGCCTGTCCATCCACAAATGGATTAATAAATTGTGGTACATGTATACCATGGAATATTATGTAGCCTTAAAGAAAGGAGACTTTACTTCTTTCATGTTTACATTGATGGAGCTGGAACATATTCTTCTTAGCTGAGTATCTCAAGAATGGAAGAAAAAGTGTCCAATGTACTCAACCCTACTATGCAGCTAATGTATAGCTTTCATATGAAGGCTATAACCCAATTGTACCACAAGAATATGGGTAAAAGGGAAAGGCAGGGGAGTGGAGAGGGGAGGATGGGTGGAGAGAGGGTAAATGGTGGGATCACACTTATGGCGCACCTTAGAAGGGTATAGGTGAAACTTACTAAATGCAGAATACAAATGTTTTCATACGATGACCAAGAAAATCCCATGAAGGTTATGTTGAACAGTTGGATGAAAATATTTCAGATTGTATATGAAGCCAGCACATCATACCCCATGATTGCACTAATGTACACAGCTATGATTTAATAAAAAGAAAAAGAGCAAGGAATCAGACATCTTGATAGATATAGTCAAACTTCCCTCCAAAATAGTTATTTCCAATTAAACTCTCAAAATTAGAAAAAAAAAAAGAAGAACCACTCAGCCAAATCAGTTCAGCTTCCAAGAATCAAAAACAAAATGACAACTCACTAAAATTTGGGGTCCTTTGTTGCACAGCAATAGAAACAGGGGGATGTAGCCTTTACAACACAGAGCAAGGGGCAGTGAACAGTCTTAGAATCTCACACTCTGCTCTGAACAAAGGCCTGACAAGTACCAATTCCTTTGCCCCCTGTCAATCTGATTAGGACACAGCAGACATCGTTATCTTGTTAGAATATATATTTGTGAAGAAACCTTCATAGGCACCCCCCTCCCCCAATATAAGGGCAGAAGTAAGTGGAATGAGGAGCATAGGGCAGATGAAATGAGGGAGTTCCACTTAGGCTGAAGTGACACAGAGAAGGCTTGCTGGAGCACATGGGGTTGGCTCTGAAAGGGAAGGGGCTCACATCAAATTTGAAGGGTAGCATTAAGGTGTGGGCCTGGCTCCAGAAATCAGAAGTCCCGGGCTGTCTGGGTTTCTCCGAAAAGTAGAACTTTCTATGAAGAACACTAATAGTGAAATTGTAACTTCCAATATAGTGTAAACTTCAGGAATGTGTGTGCGTGTGTGTGTGTGTGTGTGTGTGTCAGAGAGAGAGAGAGAGAAGAAGAGGGAGAGGGAGAGGGGGAGGGGGAAAGGGAGAGAGAGAGAGAGAGAAAGAGAACTAGGGGGAGAGAAGAGATGAAAAGATAGAAAGGTTCAAACTCGAAAAGTAAGAAATTTCTCTAGAGCTAAAAGGTAGATGCTTTTTTTTTAAAGTAATATTTCTTTATTTATTTTCCTTCTTTCTTAGCACTCTTATCTTACCAGCTTAAGAATCCCCATATTAGGGTTTGGGGAACTAGCAAAAAAGAGAGTGGCTTCCTTTCCTGGCCTGCCTAAAGGCTGAGGCTGCTGCTGATGTCAAATTTCTGACCGTCCATCTATGAGACAGAGCTAGGGCTCCAGGTGCAAACTTAAAACAGGTGATTCCCATCCATTCCACTATAAATAACAGGAATAGAAAATGTAAATGAGGACATCAGGGACAGTTTGTCACACCAGGATATGGTGTTCAGGTGCAATGTCTGGATCACCCTGAACAGCAGGGAGAGAGCAGGAAAAACGAAATGACCAGTCCTTGCCAATGGGAACATCAGGGTTTTTGTCTCAGCCCTGAGGATACTCCCAGCTGTCTATTGCTGTGGTTCACAGACTTAAATGGAGGTTCCTCTGTCCTGGTGAGTCCTCCTTAGTGGCCAACCTCCAGGAGCCATAGTGAGTTTATTTCAAGTCGAAAAATCCTGATTAGTAAGTAGGGGCAAGACCTCCAGGAGCCATAGTGAGTTTATTTCAAGCCAAAAAAATCCTGATTAGTAAGTAGGGGCAAGAAGGCAGAGATTTTTATTAGCAGGATGTTTGGACTGAGATGAGGATGTTGAAGGCAGGAGTCAACATTTCCCAACGTTCTTTCTTAAAATACATTGCGTTTAACTTGGAGCTCCTGACTCACCTTTAGGCTGGGCATTCCATCTTGGGGCTACTGTATTCCCAGGACTGCCTGGGGAGACCAGCTCATTCCCCACCTACAGTATCCACAGAAACATCTGCTTTAGCTTATTAGAAACTCAAAACAACCAACCATCAATCCATCATTTTTCTGTTTAAGGATAAATTCCTGATGGCTGATGCACACCCCTCCCCAAGGGTCCTGCCCTGGACTGTGGGATGTGTGTGAATGTGTGTGTGTCTGTGAAACTGTGAACTGATTTTGAAGATAATTTGAAGAGTCTCTTACATTCTAGTTTGCTTAACCTTTCCGCATAAATAGCAAGACTTCTCTCTGGGGAATCATGGAATGACTACTGACTCACTAGATAAGCAGTGAGCTCTGGAAACAGGAAGAAAAATAATGGGCTCTCCAGCCCATTTCATTCCCTTCTCTTTTCATCCACTGGTGACTCAGCATTGCAGAAAGCAGCCTGCACTCAGAGTCGGTAGACTTGGGTTCAGCTCGCAGTCCTGCCATGAAATTTGTGACCTGAGACAGGGTATCTTAGCCTCCCTGATATCAGTTTTGTCTTTCATAAAATGGGAAAAATAATCATCTTGACCAGCCACACAGGGTTTGTAAGAGGTCAGAATGGAATACTGGGTGGGAAGGCAGTTAAAGAGCATCTGTACTTGAATTCCCTCCTATGATGTGAACACCAATAAATCATGTAACTTATTTTGGATCTCCTTCTGTGATAGGGAACTCATTCCCACAGAGTCCATTGCCTTGTGGGATAGCTCTGATTTGTTCTGAGCTAAAAACTGTCTTTTTTTGCCATTCCACCAGTGATTCTTCTCCATGTGCATATAGAGAAGTCAGTCCAATCTTTCTTTGACAGAACAACTTTCAGATGTCTGGCGGTAGTGCCACGTCTCTGATCTGGAGTGTTTGTGAGTCTTCCCTCTGCCAGGCATCCCTCTACATACACTCACTATCACAACTAGTGTCTTCCCAAAGTATTTTAGGCAATTTATAACTCTGAGTGTATCATCCATCTGAACTGAATGTGGTATCCAAATGGCTTCTGTTAATGCAGAGGACCCTTGAGATAGCTTCTTTGATGGCCATATCCCAATAGTAGCATCACCTCTATAATTTCAACTGGTACTACATAACTTTCTGATTGCCACTTCTGTTTTTTCCAGCTCATTCCATCTAGTATTCCACTCAGTAATTCTTTAACTTCACCAAGACTTAGCATCCATTGATCCTACCATCTTTTCACTGTCCCTTGCCACTTCCCTCTATTACATCCACAAGTTCCTTCTTACCAGCCTAGACCTCATGATACAATTATAACCATTCCTTTGGATAGACTCTCAAATCCTTTCTCTTCCCCTTTCTCTCTTGCCTTGCAAAAATCCCAAGCCCGGATTGCCTCCTATTCTCCTCCTCTTCCTGCCCTGCACCCAGACAGTTGAGCCCAGCTAGAGAAAACAGAAACAGCTCAACTATTAAATGGCCTAAGTTAAATTCATGACCAGTAACCTCAAGGGGTCTTAGAGAGCTGCCCAGAGACCGGTTGCCTGGTCTGGCCATTCCCCCATTCTCCTAGATAACTAGGTCACACCTCTTAATTCTTTGCTTTCTTTAGAGATGAGGTCTTGCTCTTGCTATGTTGTCCAGGCTAGACTCAAACTCCTGAGCAGCTGCACCCATCCCTCCTCCATCTTTCTTCCCCATCCTCACTCTCTGTCAATGACCTTGTCTTCCAGAAAATGGATGCACAATCCCACTCCCCCCATCTGTCTCATCTGTGCCCAGTGCTCTGCCTTCTCTCTGTGGATGAGTTTCTGTGCTCTTAAGACTAAGCCCTTCAGGGTGCCCTTCTTGCTTACTCAAGAAATTTTACTCCCATCCCATATTCCATCATTAAATTCTTCTTTTTTAAAGAATCATTCCCATCTCAAATAACCTCAATATTATCTTTCCTTCATCTTAAAAAACAAAACAAAGCACAATAACAGAAAAACACTTTTATCTCCAAATGAGGAAACCAGATAAGGAGACTCAGAAGGGTTCAGGAACCTGCCCAAGGTCACACACGTGGAAAGTACAGGGTCTGAGGTCAAATACAGTTTGCCCAATCTCAAGCCCCACCCACCCCCAAAGGAGACTCTGAGGGCCGCAGAGACCAGAGCAGCCCTCTGTCTAACCTGCTACTGTGGGTTAAGTGGCTGAGCTCAGGCAAGGGAACACTTTGCCAGGGATGGGCAGACCAGCTCTACCAAAGCTGCACACTCTCAGCAGAAAGGCCGAGCTGGGTGCAGTGGCTCACACCAGCTACTCGGGAGGCTGAGGCCAGGAGGATCTTTTGAACTCAGGAGTTTGAGGCTGTAGTGGTCTATGATCATGCCATGGTACTCCAGCCTGGGTGTTCTGGATGAGGCTGTGTTTCCATATATATATATATTTTTAAATGTCTTAAACCTTAAAAAGGTTTTCAAGGGGGTAGGGGACTTATTTTGTATCTGGCTTGAGCAGCTGGCTTCTCAGAGTTAACTGGGTGGGTGGAGGCTGTTACAGGACTCCATGCCAGCTGCATGCTAGCCACTGCAGTGTGAGTGGGTGGCCACCATGGCAGACAGATGGGACCGGCAAGGAAGGCAGAAGCTGCTGATATCGTGCACCCGAGTGAAGAGATGGCACCTCGTAAATCTTGCAGGCCCAGAGCCTGTGCAGTCTGCCACAGTGGCTCATTGACACTTCATCATCCTCAGTCAAGGTGGAAAATGCTGGTAAATGTGCCAAGCTGCCTTCCAAAGGCATCTGGTCAAAAAGGCACACATCTTCCCTTATGACTACTTATGCCCAGAACCCTAAACAGCTCAGGCCAAGGGGGCTGTCTTTACGTGACAAGGGACACCTAACCTCCTCCAGATCATAGAGGCTTCTGCCATCAGTCCTCTGCCCTCCCTTCCTTCTCTGCTCCCACAGATCGTCCCCGAGAATGGGTCTATTTGGCCTGCAGCACACACCGACTGCCTCTTGTGTATCTGCAGAAAGCAGGGTTGACTTCAGTCATGGAATCCCTTGAGAGTCCTCTTTGGAAAGGGCCTGACTGACCCACTTACTTGTCTGTCACAGCCTGCATGAACTCGTCCAGCAAGTCATCGTACTCCTTCCCGCGCACGCGCTGGTGTTTCAGGCCGATGTACAGCGGGTCTCTGAGCAGCTCCTGGAACAGACAGTACCCATTTACAGAGCCAGCTCCTGGGCTTCTTCCATTGTTTTTTTCCCCAGCAGGTGTCGAGGTTCAAGGAGAACCAGGGGATGGGAGTGGGGAAGGGAGAAGAAAGCTGGCTAGATCCCCCATACCCTGCCAGTGTCATCTCGGGAAGGGTCTGGGGACCAAGCCACTGACTGAAGACAGATGTCCCCATGTTATGAACCAAAGAAGCTTTGACTTTCTCAGAGACAGTCTTCCAACCCCTGGTGCAGGCTCTGGGGTTATTTCGGGTTTCTCAATAGTGGCACTACTGGCATTTTGGCTCGGATAATTCTGTCCTGCTTATTGTAGGATATTATCATGATCTCTGTCCTCCAACCACTAGAAGACAGTAGCACTCCTGGTGGTGACCATCAAAAATGTCTTCAGACATTGCCAAAGGTATTCTTGAGAATATTGTCCCTGCTTGAGAACCACTATACCTGATGTTGGGCGGCATCGGGATGGAGGCAGTGGGTCCATCCAAAGTCTCTGATCTGGACTCAAATTATAATAGGAAACCCACCCTTCCTTCCTTCCCTCTCCCTCCCTCCATCTCTCCTCTCCTTCCTTCCTATCTTGCAGAATACTTACCATGTGCCTCACACCCTGCCTCCTGCAGTTCTTTCCATCACAGCAGTCACAGTCACATGTCTGACAACCACATCTACTGGCTGACTCCTGTACAGTCCGTAGACTCACTCATGCAGGTCACAGGCACCGACGACGTGTTACTGCTGACCGTGGGCCCAGTGGGGAGTATGGATATGAGTAAGAAATGGCTGCTGCCTTCAGGTACTCACAGTCAGTTGCAGGGGCTGGTGAGTAAACTAACTCCCTTTCCTGCAGGGCACAGTGACATTGCTTGGGAGCCAATTGTGGCACATGGCAGTACAGAGAAGGAGCCAATTATTCCCCTCGGGGCAGGGGTACTGGTTGGAATTGTGTCATGGAGACAAGATCAGGCATTAGAAGATGGGTATGTATCAGTAGGTTGGCTGAGCTCCAGGCTGAGAAGTCACCACCAAAAAAGATTGGGGATGGGGGCAAGAGGAGGAAAAAGGACAAGGCGTGTTCAGAAAATGGGAAGAAATTGCATGGATTAAGGGCTCCTGTAGTTATTTATTGTGATGTCTAACTTGCCAAAAATATGAACCCCTTGCAGACCAGGTTTTGTGCTACCTTCGTCTCGCTTGGAACTGCTACTGCTCCACACAAAGACAAGGGCTACTAAGAAAATGCCAGGAAGGCCATGTTAATCAGTTTGATGAAAATAGTTCAGATTATATATGAAACCAGCACTTTGTACCCCTTGATTGCACTATTGTACACAGCTATGATTTAATAATAAAAACAATAAAAAAAAAAAGAAAAAAAAAGACAAGGCCTACATGGACCTACACTCAAGGGGCTAAGAGTCCAGTTTCGCCTACACCACTGACAGGCTGTGTGGCTTTAGGCAAATCATATGACCTCTAGGAGCCTTCGTCTCTTCTTTCAAGTGGGCATAAATTATGGGTGGATTGTGGTGATCAAGTGAAACCAACTATGTGAAAGAGCTTTGTGAATTATAACATTTCCCATAAAATAGTGGTGGGAGTTTTGGCTTTCCTGGTGCCTCCTCTGTGGCACATGCCACACTTACTGCCTGATGTGCTTCAGTGAACCCCAGGAGGGCACCTTCTTTAGGGAAGCTGCTGAGGAAGGGCAGCTGGTGCATGTACATCAGCTGCCACACTCTGTCCAGCTGCTTAATGACGGAGCAGGCCTCGGGAGGGCAGGAGGCTCTTCCTGCCCAGCTGAGCCTCCACACAGGCAGCCTTTACGCAGGGACTTCCCTGGGCCTGTGGAAACTCTCCCAGGGCTGCACTGCAGCCAGGGCGCTCTTGCTCAGTCCTCACTCCTTCCCTCTCTCCTTTCCCAGGTGTCTGACCGGGCTGCAGTATGAAGGCCCCACCGCCTCCGACTCCTGCTCCTTCCCCTTTGTTCTTCACAGATGTTTCCCCGGTAACTCTCTCATACATCTGTATCCTTGGAGGACCTCAGGGGCAGCTCTCATTATTCTTCCCCTTTTACAGATTAGGATCTATAACACAGAAAGATTAAGCAACCTGCCCCAAACCCTGGGCTCATAAGGGCAAGAGTCAGGGTTCAAACCCAGGCTGTCCGGCTGCAGAGTCTTTGGTCTCAGCCACTCGGCTGTGCGGTATAGGTGGCTCTTCTGCCCACCAATAAGAATGGATTCTTTTGTTTTGAAAGGCACTGCTCTAGGTCCACATTGTTTTCACATCACTGCAGGAGGTGGTTGGGGGAAAGGTGTAGGAGCAGAGAAGAAGAGGAAATAGCTGCCTTCCCAGCCCCTCACCCCCAATCCTGAGTCTACACAGTTTGCGAACTTTGTTCAAGGTACCACAAGTCTACACTGAGAAAGAGAGTGGGTCCTGATCTCCTTCCCTCACTCTCTTATCTCCTGGATTAAACACCAGTGAAACTGTTTACGATTCTTCCCTAGTAGAAGTGAGACTGAGTGTGTATGTTTGTATGTGTGTGTGTCAGGGAAATAAAGGATGAAAGTGGGAAATACACGTAATTTGGTGCCTAGCCTTCCATCTGCCACCTTCAATGTAACTATCTAAAAGCCATTTAGAGGTAGCAAAAATCCAGCATGGGGGAATGGTAAACAATGGTTATAACAACTCAAAGGACAGTGTGGCGGTCATTACTGTTGTAGTTTTTAAAACTATGCAGTTGCCTGGACAAATGTATATGAGATTATTTAAAGTTAAAAAATCCAGATACAAAATTGCATAGATATTATAATTACAACTATCTGAAACACACAAACAAAACTTGGAAAAGCATATACAGAAATGGTTGAGAATAGTGTAAATCTTGGCCTTTTCAGAAAATATTCACTTTTCTAGTTCTTACAGAGATTAAAAGGGCCCATGGTAAGTTGTAATTTGTAGTGTTGCCAAGTCACAAATTTGAGTCTTGATGCATCAAGCAGTATAGAGTGAATTTCTCAATGTTAAATATACTTTTCCTATAGTCAAATTCTCTGGTGTTCCTGGAGAATTTGAGATTTTTCTAAGTTAGTTATCTGTAGTAAGATAAAAGGTCAACCATAGTGAGGTACTGTAGAGATATAGGGTGACTATATAAACATCTTTATATTTTACTTTTATAACAAGATGTTCTATAGCTCAGATACTTTAACCACAAAGAGGTGTAAAAAAGTCTCCATATGAAAATGACATTAAAAAATAGCTTGTTACAATTGTATAGAGCTTTCCAGTAATTCCCTCATTTGATGCTTCTAATAGTCTAATGATTCTAATCTCTGTTTTACTAGAAAGTTGGAGTTCAAGGGTTTAAATAAACTGCCAAAGCTCATAAGCCAAAAGTGGCTAAGCTGAGATTGAGCCTTGCTTCCACTGGGTCTCATGATAGCGCTCTCTCTGTGCAGTCATTTGATGAGTACATCCTGTCACTTGTACAGACCCGGGAACCACGGGGCAGCTCCTCTCCCTCTCCCTGGTCCACTGGAAGAGGTCAGTAGTAGCTGGTCCAGGCTCTCATTTTGTAAACCAGGCTGGGGAGCAGGGAGAGCTAGAATGGAGTCAGCGCTGCATCCACATCCAGCTCTAGCTCCTTGGGAGGAGTGAAGATGGCTTCTCTGAAACCGCAGTAGGTGGCGCTGTCGCGACTGACTTGGCACAGCTTGGAACAAGGAGACCTCATTCCGCCCTGTGTCCTGCCATCTGATCCTGCCAGCAGATGTGTGAGCCCTTCCTCACAGCCCTCCTCTATCCTGACTTATTAAGTTGTTTAGAGCAGGAGTTTCCAGCAGGTAATATTACCAGATAAATATAGGACACCCAGTTAAATTTAGATTTCAGAGAGGCAATACTTTAAAGAACTTTTTAGTATAAATATGCCCCAAGTATTGCATGGAGCATATGTAGTTTAAAAAGTTTATTTGAAATGTAAACAATAAATATAAACCATATTTATATAACAGAAAATATAGATTATTGTCCTATGTTTTTATTTGCTAAATCTGGTAACCCTATCAATAGAGGTAGAAAAAACTCTTAAAGTTGGGAGGCAATGTGTATATGCTGCTGTGCCTGGTGGCTGTGGTCAGGATGCCCAGTGGGGCTCTGGGCTCTGTTATTGAATGGACCTGGGTTTGAATTCAGGCTATGATGCTTACCTAGCTCTGTGACTGTAGGCAAGGTATTTGGCTTCAGAGCTCCCCTCTCTGTTACGTAGGGATAATAGTGTTCTCTGCCACATAATGTAAGCTCTTTGAGGGGATTTTGTGCTTCTTATTGGTGTGCTTCTCCATAAGGTTTAGTATATTCATTGCACATGGTAAGCTATTAAATAGTATTTCAAATAAGAATTACCTAAGTCTTGGGAGTGGGCTGAAGAAATGCTAAATTAAGAACTATGAAGGTTTTAGACATCACTTGGTTTGGCCTTTTCCAAATAAGTTTTTTTTTTTAAACAAATGAACAGTTTATTAGGAATTAAACAAAGGTATGATGTGATACAGTACAAGCAAGACACTCAAGATAGGTACTACTCACACAAAAACTTAAATTTCACCTCAAAAAAAATCACAAGAGAAAGCAATTTCACTGTTATAAAATAAGATATTTCATGCAAAGTATTAACTCTGCAAATGAGTTTTTGAGGCTTGGAAAGGATCAGTGAGCTTTTCAAGACACACTGGTGTGAGCAATGGAGCACAAACCATGGGTTCTACGTCAGTGCTCTGCCTGGCGTGGAGACCAGGCTTATTCACTTCCACGCCCTGATGTCCACTAGGGTGCCTGGCACTTAAACATTAATTGAACAATTAAATCTTCTCTTTTGTTACATACATGTAGTTACCCTTCATGTAAGTCAATGCCTATAATTGTGGGTGAAGGTCTTTGCCCAGGGTGGGTGAACCAGAACTTTCTCCTCTGCTTGGAAGTGAGAGGGTTGAACATGCTGTCTATGGCTGTTTGCCCAACTCTGCCTACCTGAAGTTTTCTTAGAGACAAAATCTCATGGGAAACAAAATGTTTCTTCCTCCTTGCTGGCCCTATCAGTGAGCACTGGATTTAAGCTGGAAGACAGTTCAACCTCCTGGTCAAAAAAATATTTATCTTGGGTAGCAACAGACACACTAAGATGTTAACTTAGCATCTGGGAGTCTGGGGGGTCATGGGATTGGGTTCAGGCTGTGGGCCTGGCACCATTCCGCTTAGGTGGCAGCCCTAACACTCATTCCTTGGGATGATCAGCTAAGCCCAGGAATAAGCTACAAAGACCCTAGGGAGGGCATCCTCAGAGACCACGTGTGTATGGAGCACAAGCACCATGTGGTGAATGCTGAATATTTATTAGTCATAGTAGGATAATCCTGCAAGTTAGAAGGAATCCTGCAGCACCCAGCTTGGGGGCTGACCCCATGCCTCCTCAGAAACCCATCCACACTGCCAAGGCAGTGTTCCCAGACTCATCTTCCAGGCAGACCTGCCTCCGCTTCTTCTGCCTTGAGTCAGTTCCAGGGGTGCACGTAGCATCTCAGTGTGAGGTGAGTTTGTACAGGCTCAAGACTTCTGCAAGGAGCAGACCTCCCAGGCTCAGGAGGGCTGCTTGAAAACTAAGCCCCTGGGGTGCCCACAGTGTCTTGGCATAGAGTGCAGAGAGCACTGGGTTTGCAGTGAAGCCTTCGGGAAGACATGCTCTGGGCCTCTCTTCTCATGTCAGACAAGGTGTCAAGTGAGATGTTGTGGAAGATCCTTCTCTCTTTAGTCTGTGACTGGCTGCAAGTGGATGAAACGAAATACACAAACTAGTTCACACACAGCCATGATGGAGGGCTGAGCAGGCCCCCGGCATGACAGGAAGAGGCTCCCTTCCTCTGCCCCCTTGGAACTTAATCATGGGATGTCCTTTCTTCGTGGGATCACCACCCATATTTATTTTTCCAAATCTCCTTAGTATTGGCAGGTAAAAGTGATTCAGAGTTTCAGGGCTATAGACAGCAGATGTTTTCCATCAACAGGAAACCTGGAGGGTGTTTCTCTGACAGTGACTAAAGCGCCTGTTGCCTCCGGAGTTTTTATGGAGACATGCACACAGATGGCCTAGTTATTCTGACACTAAAACCCCTCCCAACAGCAGGCTCCCTGCACAGACATGTGAGATAAAGTTTGCAAGGCTGAGCTTCCCTCTACCACAGGGAAGAGGCTTGCTGTGGGCAAAGGAAGTGCCCTAAGACTTCTAAGGGGAGCAACTTGCAAACCGATTTCATAGAGTGCAAGAGATCACATAGGAAAGCCATTTGCAAAGGGGTAAATCCTTGTCTTCCTAATGGTGGACACTATAACTTTGAATTTTTGTGTCCCGAGCCTCTTGAAGTGGGTCTCTTGAAGAGGAGGCACAGCTTTCCCTAGAGGCGAGGACATCATTTTGCTCTAACTCAAGCCTGACTGTCCATGGAGTCTGCTGGCAGGAACCAATTTCCTTCTCAGTCCTCCTTTCCCAGTCTTTCCCCTCAGAGCAGTGCACCACAGCGGGCGAGGCAGCTCTGACACCAGGGCTGTGGAACCCGAGGTAAAGGGCCTGATACTTTTCAGCCTCACTTTCCTCAGCTGCAAAATGGAGAGAACAGCATCTCATACAGCTATCGTGAGAATTAAAAGACATAAAATACATGAAGGCCTAGAACTATGCCTGGCAAATGTCAGATGCTCAGTCACAGCAGCTGGGTGGTATAGGGAGGGCAGGTCACCCTCTTCTCAGCTGGGGAAGCTCTGGGCCTTCCCTGACACGAGGGAGCAGGGTAAAGGGAAATTATCTCCCTTTCCCACCCAGAAGGAAGAGGTGATTCTACAGGCCTACTGCCCCAGGAGGAAAAGCAGTCGCTTAGAGTAGACACATGACCCATCAAAATGTTCAATTAGCTGATGGTGTTAGAACACTGACGACTAGAACATCCCACCAGAACCCACTCTCATTTATCTCCCTCATGCTTAGCAGAGTGCCTGACGCCTACTAAACGCTCAATAAACTTTCATCAAATAAAGAGAAGGTGTTCACAAACCTAGAAAACTGAAAACCTTAGAACAAAATTGTACTATGATTACAACTAGGTACTTAGCATATCTATGTCTATGCATAGATAAATATGAGAAAGGAACACAAATGTAGCATTGTGGGAGAAATGCCATTTCCTTTTTCTAATAAAATTCTGAGTAATGTTCTAAATTTATTTTAATAATAAAAATTCCCCAAATCAGGAAATGATCCTTACAAAGCAACAGAGACCCAGGCAGGGCTGTAGTGTGGGGAGGGCAGCACTGACTGGGGTTGGGATTCTAGCCTTGCCTTCTAGGAGATTTTCTTGGTAAATTAAATGCTCTGTGTCTCAGTTTGGTCAACTGTAGAAAAGAGAGGTAATAATTCCATTCACAGGGTTATTGTAAGGTCTGTGAACCAAAAGAGCCTGGCCCATGATCACGGTTGTTTTTCAGTAATCTTTTCTGGTGGGTTTGTGACAGAAATTGGGGCCCACCCTAAATTTCTGCATATCATTGCTGGGAGCCAGACCTTCACCGACAAAGGATGCTAATGCACCTGCTAGACAACCAAAGTCCTCTCTCGGGGGAGGCAAGGCAAGGCTGTCAAACTTCAGCTATTTCAATTCTTGCCTAGGGCCACCTTTACGGAGATGGTGTGATGGTTTCAGTTATATCCAGTTGAAGCACAAGAGGAGCTGTTGGATGGGAAGAATAATAACTAAAAGTTTGCTACGCTCATCCACACCTGCAATGATATGCTCTTTGAGGCTGAAGGACAATTTCAGCAAAAGCCTGACATCTGGCCGGGGAGACGACTATGCAGAGCAAAACTTGAGGACTGGTCCAATGAGTAGTTGCAAAGGCTTGTGCGACATCCAGCCTCTGCTCTCTGGGCTGGTGAGGAGGTACATGGAGGGAAAGTTCTTTTAGAGGTTGAAAGACACTAAGTAAACTTCTAGTCAGTTCCTCATTGTACTGAAAAGGGATCCAGTCTAAAGCAGTGCAGCGACCCCTGGCTTTTTAATGGTGCTGGAACCAGGGTTGCTGCTTCTCAATCCAGTGCTTCTCCCATTCCACTTGCCCTCCCTTCTCTCACACCCACACCCAGGACTTTCCAGCTTTTAAGTAGGTCTGCCCAGTGTTCCCTCCTTCAATCCTATCTGCAGAGGAAGACTGATAAGCATCATTCCTTACTAGGAGCTATACTGCTCATTCTTCTTTAGGAATGGGGACACCTGAGGTCTAGGAAAGAGGAAGATCATTCAAAAAGTCTTGGAAAAATTTTTGAGAGAGATCACTACAAGAGACTGCAAATAAGTTTGGCCTTTGGACAATGCAAATCTATAATCTATAAAACAACCATTTATTTTCCTTTAATACTTCTGTTTTAAGGAATTTATCCTATGGAAATACCCAGGATGGGGACAATAACCAATTTGTAAAAAATGAGTATCAGACCACAACATGTATTTGCAAAAAGACTAGAAACAATCTAAATGTCTAACCGTGGGGGTTTTCTTAGGTAGATTATGACACACAAGTCAACTATTAAAATGATGTTGTAGAAGAAGGATCAAAGACCTGGACAGAAAAACTCATGACAGATATGACATTTTTAAAAAGCAGGATAAAAAAAACTATATGTAATAAGAACCCAATTTTGGTTTTATAAGTGCTTTGGGGAAAAAGGCATATATTAATATGTAAACAATGATTACCATTGGTTTGTGACTGATATTTTATCTTGACTATCCCTGGATTTTTCTATTTTTTTTCTAAGTTTTTTTTTATTTTCTCCATTTTTAAAAGATGAACATTCATTGATCAAGGTTAAGTGTCAGTAAGAGGGAATTCTTTTCCATGTTTTCTGACTCCCAGATGCAGAGCTGAGAAGCACAGACAGCCACAATCACTGTGCCCCGCAGTGGAGCCCAGAACCGACAAACTCTTGGCTGGAGTTTGAGCTCTTAAATCCCAAGCCAGTTGAAATTCTACAGGGGGGTCTCACCCCAGGTTGGCTCAGCTTCTGTCCCTGGGTTTCAGGATACTCATCTGCCCGATTTGTACATTTCCGCCTGGTGCTGCTGCTCTAAATTTTAATCCTTCCTTTGAAAATGCTGAAAAACACAGCCCAGTGGTCACTTTGACCTCAGTAGGCTGCCCTCTTGGCCAGAGGGTCAGAGTGTGTCCTCAAGGGAAGGGGAAACTGCCCAGGGTGGAGGTTAGGGAACAAAGGAAACTTCGCCTGGGGTCATGTGGGGTGGGAGGGGGCAGAAGTGGGAAGGGAAAGAGAACAGGGCTGGGGTGTGAGCAATCAGGGAGGAGGAAAGACCTCCAGTTCACACTGTGTAGGGGGTGTACCCTGGTCAAGGGGATGCCAAGAAAAAAAATGTTTAACCCCCCCACAAATGTACTCCCCACCCTGCCCCAGCTGCTACCTCCCGGCCTCAGCTCCTGGCCTGAGCAGCATGTTACCTTGTTGTTGGTGCCGACGTCCAGCAGGACGGGGAGGCACTGCTGTGGGTTCACCCCTCCACACGCCGTGTACAGGGCCAGCTTGCCCACAGGGATGCCCATGCCGTAGCAGCCCAGGTCCCCCAAGCCCAGGATGCGCTCCCCGTCAGTCACCACCACAGCCTGAAAGACACACAGGGCGCCATTAGTCAGGGCCAGCGCCTCCTGGAAGTGCTCACATTAGCGGCTGTGACAGCAGGCCTGACAGCTGGATGCCTCTGACTTGGCTGGGATAAGGCCAGAGCATTCATTCAGCTGCAGGTGGCTGGTCCATTCTGGCAGTTTGGGAGGAACCTCGCTGTGGGGAGAGGACACAAAGACACCTGCCCTGCACTCTGAGGTTGGGCCGGGGGCTGCAGAAACAGCTGGAGGGAAGCCATGTCTAGTCACTCTCTCTTAAAGAAACTGCACAGATGTTCTCAGTCGGAGACGTGGCGAGGCAGGAAGCAGTGAGCAGGACTAAATGAAAGGAGAAAATGGAAAACAAGTGTTCACGCTGCTGCTCCACTGTTCAGAGAGCAATGTCAACGCTTTCTGGCCTGCTCCTGGGTTGTGATAAATCCAGTTTGCAAAGAACAAAGCTCCTTGTGATGTCTCCTTGGATCATGTGGAATTGGAAGTTTTTCAACTATACTGGGATTGCCTTTTGCATTTCACAAAGAATCACTGAGGACCCACCGAGTACTAGACACAGTGCTAGTTCAAGGTTTACTTTCTGTGAGTGAACAGATGCGGATGGGGTTGACAGGGAAACTATATGATCGCACTGGATATTCATTTATTCATTCAATACATACTTATGAAGCACCTACTTATGAAGCATAAGACACTGCGGCAGATCCTGGGGGAAAGAGCTTCAGTATCCTTATCTATGAAAAGAAAGTATGCATAGACCCAGTCCTTAAAGAACTAATGGCCGAAAGAGAGATGGAATGTGTATCTTCATATACTGTCTGACAATTAAGTTCATGAACTCATCCTAGAAAAAATGTTACAGACCTCATTGCTGAATATCACTGCGGTCACCTTTGAAGTACTCTCCTCAGCCACATGTTGACCATACCTGCAATGAGGTATGCAGCACTTTTTCTAGGACGACTTTACGAATTTAATTGTCACTCCTTGTAAGAGAACAGCACTGACGCTTATTCCAGAAAAAGAGTTCCAAAAGTGCTTTTCAGGGTGGACTAGGTACTGGCACTGGTGCACGGTTTCCCAAGGGGAGTCCTTTAAAGGTGCCCTAGTGATGTTCAACAATAAGGTATGTAGCACTTTTTCTAGAATGAGTTTGTGAACTTAATTGTCCAACCTTATAATTAAGACTTTGGGAGGTAAACCAGGGTCCGGCAGGACAGCAAAAAGATGGCAAAGATTAGGAGATGGGGGCGTTATCCATAAAAGATAACCCTTCATGGATGAGGGGACACACATACCATATCTTGGACAGGGGTGACTGTAGGTGTGAGTGGGACAAAGGCATATGATGCAAAAGGAAGTTAAGGTCTGATGGTGGGGTGGGAGGACATAGGGTGTGCATGGGGAATAAGGATAAGCAGGTTGCTGGAAAGGAAAGAATGGGAAGTCAGGAGGAATCAGATTGGGAAGGGCCTTGAATGTCAAGCCAAAGGGACATTGTCAGGGCAACGATGAAGTTGTTTATAGATCACCCCAATCTGCTCACCATCACTGGCTCCCTTCATCTCTACATGAGTTAAGTTTATAGGCCACTGATCCCCTCACTGGAACCTGGCTTTGGATCAGCTCTGAGCTACGAATGTCCTGAATGGCCTCAATCATGGAGTCCATGGGTATCATAAGGTTTAGTTTAATCTATGTAGGTGCAATGCTGGGGACTAGGGATAAAGAGATGAAGACCATTTTTTTTTTTTATTGTTTGGTATTCATTGAGGGTACAAAGAATTAGGTTACACTGATTGCATGTGTTAGGTAAAGTGCCTCTTGTAATTGTGTCCTGACCCCAAGAGGTGGGCCGCATACCAGGACCCCCCCATTGCCCTCCCTTCTCCCCTCTCCCTACTTGCTCATTCCCCTACCCCCCACCTTGTATTAGATCATCTACTGCCTTCATATTAGAAATGAGTACATTGGAGTCTTGCTTCTGCACTGAAGAACCATTCTTGACCTGGAAGAGTCTCTGACTCAAGTGTCCTAAGGGCCTGCGGTGTCTTCTCACTTTATCCTCTGACTCTTCAGGGGTGAGAGCACACATGGGCTGGTGTGGCCTTTTGGTGGTAAGAGGCGTAGAGATTCTTAAAAATACTCTTCTGCTTCTGGAAAGTGATCTGTTGGGAGTGCCACTGACCCATGAAAGTCATGATATTCCCCTGTAGATTGCTCTGCCACCTTTGTGAAGAGTGGCTCACGGCCTGCACCTCAACTGGTCCTCCCTGTGGTCCAGGTAGGCAGGCAGGTCTAAGATTGTCATCCTAGTTTTGCAGGTGAGCAAACTGAAGCCTAGGACCTTCCTGTTCGCCACATGTTTGTTAAGTATGAGACACGTGCCAGGCACTGGACTGGGTGTTTCCATGTTAGTTATCTTAGAAAGATTAGATGACTTGCCAAGTCACCTTGCCTGTGCAGGTGGTGGGACAGGGTTCCAGTCAGGCTTTGGGTCCTGCCTGCCTTGTCACTGCCCTCTCTGCAACCTGCATCTGACCTCCTCTTGGTAGTTGTCCCTGTCGGAGGCTGTGTCTCTACTGTCCCTGGATACCCAAACTCTGGGCATTTTTCTATCACCTCTCTTAATCAAAGCTTCCTTGTATTGGTTTCCATTCTCTCAGAATCCTTCTCTCTGCTGAGGGGACAGTGAGTGATACAAAGTTAAACACAGAAAATCAGCTACTTCAGGGTGTGATTTATCCAGCCCTGCAGTGGTGAGGGGGGCTCTGCAGTGCCATTTTTCCAGCCTGGAAATGTCCACAGGTACTCAGCTGCCTGCCTGACTCCTCCAGGAGAATGGGCCACCTCCACCCACTTTTCCAGTCTGGAAATGTCCACAGGTACTCAGCTGCCTGCCTGACTCCTCCAGGAGAATGAGTCACCTCCACCCAGAGTCCATTCTCAATATCACCCCGCTGATGGGCGGGTTGCTGCAGGTTTCACATCCAGACTGCTTGCCTCTCATCTTTGTTCCTTCCCATCTCTCTTGGCAACCAATGTCAGATTTCATTGTGCAAATGCCATTCCCAGGCTCAAAAACTTTTAGTGACAATAGAATAGAGTCCTCTTCAAAATGCACTGAAGCCAGGAGACCTTCTGAAACTCATTTCCTTCTATACATCTGTACACAATGGTCTTCTCTGGCCAAACTGGCTTCCACACTCCTCTGAGACACACTCTGGATTCACCTACCCTATCTCTCTCTCAGCTTCTAGATGCCCCTCTTCTAGAAGGTTCTTCTCTCTGTCTTCCTCCAGAACAAATCCTGCCCCTTGCAATCTGCTGAGATTTCTCTTTCTCTGAACTACTAGCAGGTTTCATATATACCATAGACCCTTCCTGTCTGCCTGCCTACCTTGACAAAGTTATTAAGTATTTACTGTGTGCCAGGAAATGTGCAAGGTGCTACTTAAAACATTTGATAGTGAAAGTATCTGGGTTGTTATTTAATATTTTTTAAATGCATATCTTATTTGGCTGTCACCAAACAGCCCAGCTGTTAATGGCAGGGGCTTTGGAGTCTAATAATCAATGTTTAAATCTGGGATCCTTGATGATGTACCATATGTAATCTTATATGAGGGATAACTCTTTTTAGAGCTTCAATTTCCTACAAAATGGGTATAATAATAATAATACCTAAATTATCAGGTTGTTAAACAATGAAATGAAATCAAATATGTCTAATTTTAGCCTGGGGCCTTGTATGAGGGTGATGAGCAAATGGTTATAGCTCTTATGATTGTAAAGATGATTATTATTTAGGGGAAACATTATATACTAGAGTTTTTAATTATTTACTATCTCTCCAGGAGATTCCTTTCAGCACTGCAACAAAAAGACTATATGTAATAATTATCTGTCAAATTAATGAGCCAAAGGAGACCTTGGCAGATGCGATTTTTTTTTTTTTTTTGAGACAGAGCCTCAAGCTGTCACCCTGGGTAGAGTGTCGTGGCATTACAGCTCACAGCAACCTCCAATTCCTGGGCTCAAGCGAGTCTCCTGCCTCTGCCTCCCAAGTAGCTGGGACTACAGGTGC
>CAUYON010140232.1:0-24339 GCA_963573935.1 Arctocebus calabarensis | reverse complement strand
CCTGGTGGTTGAGACGGGGTCTTTTCTCTGGCTCAGTCATTATGCTGGTCTCGAACTGTGAGCACTGGAAATCCACCCGCCTCGGCCTCCCACAGCGCTGGGATTACAGACGTGAGCCACCACACCCGGCCAGTTTTTCTGTTTTTTGTAGAGATGGGGTCTTGCTTTTCCTTGAGCTGGTCTTAAACTCCTGACTCTAAGTAATCCTCCCACCTCAGCCTCCCAAAGTGCTAAGATTACAGATAGGGTTCAAAAGTCAAAGGTTGGCCAAGCCTTTGTGGTGGTTCACATCTTTAATCCCAGTGATTTGGGAGGCAGAGGCGGGAGGATCACTTGAGGCCAGGAGTTTGAGACCAGCCCAGGCAAAAAAGCCAGACCCTGTCTCCAAAAAAAAAAAAAAAAGAGTAGCGCCTGTGGCTCAACGAGTAGGGCACCGGCCCCATATACTGAAGGTGGGAGTTCAAACCCGTCCTCGGCAGAACTGCAAAACAGAAAAATAGCTGGGTGTTGTGGCGGGTGCCTGTAATCCCAGCTACTTGGGAGTCTGAGGCAAGAGAATTGCCTAAGCCCAGGACATGGAGGTTGCTGTAAGCTGTGTGAAGCCACAGCCCTCTACGGAGGGCAATAAAGTGAGACTCTGTCTCTTAAAAAAAAAAAAAATTAGCCAGGTCTGGTGGCACCAATAGCTGTAGTCCCAGCTACTGTGAAGGCTGAGGCAAGAGAATTACTTGAGCCTGTGAGTTCCAGGTTACAGTGAGCTATGATAATGCCATTACACTCCAGCTTAGGCTATAGAGAAAGACTTTGTTCCTAAAACAAAAACAGAAGGCACAGGTCCTCATAAGTCATAGTTCATATTCTTCCTTGTCCTCTATAGTATCTTTAGGTGCCATCTTAAAACAGATGCCTCTGAGGCACAGAGGACATGACTTGCTGTTCTTCAACACACACTAGGTTGAAGCATTTGAGCTGTTTTTGACATACTATAGACCTTTCACCTCTAATGGTATTGAACTGGCTCAAGATTCTAGAGTTTTTCATGAATGATTTAAGTCCTTGGAAGCCCATCAAGTAGAATGCACAAATGTAGGCATAGTGTTTAGAGAATTAAATGAATTGTCTAAGGTCAAAAAAACTGACCAAGTGGCAGAGGCAAGTCTTAAAGTTAGCCGGCTAACTGCAGAGCTCAGGTTTGTAACCTAGGTTTAATAGTTTCACGACCCAATCTTGCTGTGAGTGCTCTAATAGTCATTAAGATTAGTCTGAGGTTTTGTTTCACAAGTCACGGGTGGCTATTACATTTCTGCACAATCCATACAAGTTATACTTTGTTTAGGAATCTCTGGACAGTGTTTTTAATTTTTTTCCCTGGTTCTCTTGTACATTATATCTGACTTTTATTTGTTAGTGAGCAGCCTTTTGGTACTTACTGTTTTAGAAAAACGTAACAGGACAGCTATGATAGGGAGGAGAATCTAGATTGTAAATAGCTCTTTTCTTGAACTGCCAAAAAAGGAAGAAACTTGGGTGGAGAGGGATGTTGCCACCATCCTGTCTGAAACTAAAATTCCAGACAAGGAGAGAAGTTCTCCATTTTCATTCAAGTTTTGTTTTAACGTATTCCCAGGCCCCAAAATTTCTAGATGAAGGCTGGGTGCGGTGGCTCATGCATATAATCCTTGCACTCTGGGAGGCCGAGACAGGTGGATTGCTTGAGCTCAGGAGTTGGAGACCAGCCTGAACAAGAATGAGACCCCATCTCTACTATAAATAGAAAAACTAGCCAGGCATTAATGGAGGGCACCAGTAGTCCCAGCAACTCTGGAGCCTGAGACCTGAAGATTACTTGAGTCCAAGAGTTTGAGGTTACTGTAAGCTATGACGATGCCATGGCACTCTACACCTAAGGTGGCAAAATGAGACTATGTCTCTTAAAAAAAAAAAATTCTACATGTGCCTTTAGAATAGATGGCAAGTAAGAGGAAAAGGCTGGGGGAGAGGCCTTACTGGTTGGAAATGTTGCATCTTTCTGCAGGAAAATCCCTGTCTTTTTTCCTTATCCTTTAAAATTGTTTTGAGGGAGTTTTAGTTCTGGGCACAGGATGTCCAGACTTAATCTCCTCTAAATTAGAGTCATGGTGGTAAAAGAAAATGATGAAGGGCTTGCTTAATCCTGCTTGTTAAAATCAAGGGCAGTTTAAATCTTAGTTTCAGGATTTCTTCGAACCTGGACTGAGATGGCTGAGAGATAGTAGAGTCTAGTGGAGTAATAAATTGCTAATAGGCCTGTACTTTCACCAGTTGGTATTTCCTCTTTCTCAGCTCCTTTTGGTTTATTCCTGTCATCTACTGAATTGTACACAGCTTTGTATTCCTGTAGATTTACTTCATGTTATCATTCCACTTATAAAGTCTTTGGCCAAATGCCAAGAGCTCTCTATAAAGGAAAGTTTTGGGCCTGCCACTGATTTGGTGTGTTATTTGAGGCAAATTTGTTTTTATTTTTATTTATTTTTATTTTTTTTGAGACAGAGCCTCAGGCTGTCACCCTGGGTAGAGTGCTGTGGCCTCACAGCTCACAGCAACCTCCAATTCCTGGGCTCAAGCGAGTCTCTTGTCTCCGCCTCCCTAGTAGCTGGGACTATAGGCGCCCTCCACAACGCCCGGCCATTTTTTGGTTGCACCCGTCATTGTTGTTTGGCGGGCCCAGGCTGGATTTGAACCCGCCAGCTCAGGTGTACATGGCTGGTGCCTTAGCCCGTTGAGCCACAGGCGCCGAGCCCAAATTTGTTTTTAGATTCTTAGTGTCACCTATTTTATAATAGAGTGATGGTCTGTTGTATTTGGTGGCCATTTGAAATAAGTATGAAAACTATACCTCCTAGATTTTCCAGACACATTCCACTTTCCATAATTCTGATCCATTGTCAGGCACAGAAAATTTTTGGTTTTGAAAATGAGGTCAGGGCGTGGTGGCTCACGATTATAATCCCAGCACTTTGGAAGGCTGAGGCAGGAAGATCAGTTGATCCCAGGAATTCATAACAAGCCTAAGTAATATAGCAAGACTCCATCTGTACAAAAAATTAAAAAATTAGCTTGGGGCTCGGCGCCTGTGGCTCAGTGGGCTAAGGTGCCAGCCACGTACACCTGAGCTGGCGGGTTTGAATCCAGCCCGGGCCCGCCAAACAACAACGGTGGCTGCAACCTAAAAAAAAAAAATGGCCGGGCGTTGTGGCGGGCGCCTGTAGTCCCAGCTACTTGGGAGGCAGAGGCAGGAGACTCACTTGAGCCCAGGAATTGGAGTTTGCTGTGAGCTGTGATGCCACTGCACTCTATCCAGGGTGACCGCTTGAGGCTCTGTCTCAAAAAAAAAAAAAATTAGCTTGGCATGGTGGTACATGTTGTATATGATCGCCCAAGTACAACTGTTTATTGTTAATATTTTGATATATTTTTTGGTTTTCTTTTACCTATACATAGATAATTCTCCCCTTTCTTTTAAAAAATTATTAGTACAAAAGCACTACTTGAATAGATTCTCATTGTGTTTTAAACAGGGTGATAGAACACAGAGCACTATGGAAAATTTTCTCCTCACCATTCTGCAGTGCCACCTAACACACAGATTTCCTGCTCTGTAGGTTATTGTTAGCATAGCACTTGGCAAGTGGTCTTCTAGTCATCATCCATTTATAGGGGTGTGTATATATATGTATGTTTATAAAAAGGGGGCTCTTATTCTGTGTTTTATGCAATGACTTCTTTTTTCACTTTGCTGTAACACTATAGGTCTTGGAAAAAATCTTTCTGTGTCCAGACACACAGGCCTAACTTTTTCTTTCCTTTGTTGTTATTGTTTTTGTTAATAGTTATGGAATATTTCATTTTATGGGTAAACCTAGTATTTTACTGCTTGCCTATTGAAAGACATTAGGTTTTTAGTTTTTTATTCGTATAATGAAGCATTCCTATGCAAACATATGTCTTTGTGCACATGTATGAGTATTTCTTTTGGATAGTTGCCCGGAAGTAGAATTGCTGGCTCAAAGTGAATGCTATTTTGGTTTTGCTAGACGGTGCCAAACTGTCTTCCCAAAGGAATTCACCAGTTTAAACTCTTACCAGTGGTGTTTAAAAGTGCTTGTTTTATGGATCTTTACAACAGTTGATAATATCATTATTTTCATTTTTGTCAGTCTGATGGGCAAAAAGTAGTATGTGTTTTAATTTGCATTCTTCTAGATTATAGATTATTCCTTGTCTACTTTCTGCCTTTTAGGAAGTCTTCAACATTGCCAATTACTTGATGACATCTTGTTTTATTTTGGGGGGGGGTGAATCTAAATGTCTCCCTATCTAGTGGTGTAGAGTGGGATATTTTTTCTCTCATTTCATGGAACTTTAGGCAGGAGATAGAGTAAACTTATAGACTCAATCTACTATCTGGTAAGTTTCTCTTATAGATCCCCTCTGAGGTATAACCATACAGTATTTATAATTTCGTTTCATTTTCTGCCATAACATTGTATTATAATGTGTTTTCTGTCTTATTACATAGCAGTATATCTGGCATGTGATAGTTCATTTTGTGTATAGACTACAGTTGCCTTAGTAATTTTTGTACTATGGCTATTGCCAAAATTTTATTGTTACAAACAATGTTGCTTTCAATATCTGAGCATAAAGATTCGCACCCAGGTGGTTTCATGACTTTAGCACTCTATGTCAATGCTTTCTGAATATAGAAATGAGTAAACAATTGCCCAGCTGACCTGTGACCCAAACCTAACACTGATACCCCCCAATAACAATAGCATAACAAGCAAAACCTTTAGACCAGCCTCAATTACATGTATAGATGTGAAAATACTGAGTAATAACCTCTCAAATAGATATTCTCAAGGATAATTTACCAATAGGGCCATAATGGATAATAGCCAAATGAAGTTTACTCCCAGAATGAAAGAACGACTTAATGAAAGAACAACTTAATGTGAAGAAACCTATTGGTAACAACATATTAGGTCATTAAACGTGAACAACTGTGATTCTCTTCATAGTTGCTGAAAATGCATTTAAATCAAACAGCTGTCTATAATAACAATTCTTAGGAAACAAATAGGATACTTTCTTTACACGTTACAGAGTATATCTAATCTCAAACCATTAGAAATATTCTCATTAGAATCAGGCACAAACAAGATTGCCTTCTGCTACTTAATATTATTTTAGAAGCTCTAGGTGATGCAGTAAGGTGTGAAATAGAAATAAGAATTAAAGCTTTGAGGATTAAATAAGGCAACATTTTATTTATTTATTTATTTTTTGAGACAGGGCCTTCAAGCTGTCACCCTGGATAGAGTGCTGTGGCATCACAGCTCACAGCAACCTCCAACTCCTGGGCTCAAGCGAGTCTCCCACTTCTGCCTCCCAAGTGGCTGGGACTACAGGCGCCCGCCACAACGCCTGGCCATTTTTTGGTTATAGCCGTCATTGTTGTTTGGCGGGCCCAGGCTGGATTCGAACCCGCCAGCTCAGGTGTATGTGGCTGGCGCCTTAGCCACTTGAGCCACAGGCGCCGAGCCAAGGCAACATTTTAAAAAGTAATAATAAATAAGGCAACATTTTGATTTATCTGGTATAGTATTTCTGAATCAAAGGAGATACTCTGGCTTTTTAAAAACTTATTACTAAGACCTATTTACAAAGAAAAAACAAAATTGTTTCTTGCATCTTAAAACATATATTCCAGTGCTTTTATAAAAAGCTGAGTGAATCATCTTGATTATCTGGTCTGAGCCAAGGTCTCTCTTCAAGCCTTCAGTCACCAGCATAGAGGTGGGTGCTCAATACCTGTGACTGGCTGAGTGATTGGTTCCATGATATTTTCACTAACTTTTTAATGAGATATTTTTTCATCCTTGAAATACTCAGAAGTATGGTCCCAGGCTGAGTGAATAATGAAGTTATAGCTGAGAAGGATACAGAAAAGCAGGCTCTTGAATGATGACTTGGTTGTTTTGATACTTGACTTGTCCAGCAGACCGCTGTGTACCCTCTGTGCTATTATGCATTGCTGTGATAGATAGCTGCTATCTTTTATCAGGAGTTACTTGGAAATAACCAGTTTGGTTAAACACTACAGAGAAATCTTTTCAAAGTAGCTGGCTGTCTCTAGCTTTATTTTGTGACTTCAGCCTATAAAATTTCTCTTTTTCCCCCCTCCCCGATAGCATGTGGAGAGGTCCAAATGTGAACTGTGTTGACAGCACTGGCTACACACCCCTGCACCATGCTGCTTTGAATGGGCATAAGTAAGTATTAATGTGTTGCATTCCTGCCCCACCTTGCAGAGCCCAGGCCTTCAGGTTGTTTTTCACTTCGTATAAGGTTTGCTAAGCAGTGACACTGAGAACAGGGATGAACAAACCTAAATTCAGTCTATTCAGAATTCCTGTGTCTCTCATTAGTATGTAATTTAAACATCATTTCCTGTCCCACCTTTAGTCAGAGGTTAAATTTTAGCCTTTCTTCTGCTTGTTCTTTTCCACTCTGGAATACTCCAGTGCCACACAGTGATCTAAGTATGAAGATCAAATTTGAGGCAGCCGGATCATGCAGGGGCTGGGATCTATTTGGCCTTTGTAACTAATCCCTTGATAAACAGAAAATAGACTGAGTGGTCATAAGAAACCTGTCTTCTTTTAAAGTAGTTGTTTATTTACTCTGTCTTCTTGCCTACCAATCTTTCCTCATAAAATTAGTCCTGTAGACAAGAACCATTTTTATATTTATTTATTTAGTCTTATTTTGTCACCTTAGTAGAGTACGTGGTGTCATAGCTCATGGCAACCTCAAACTCTTGGGCTTAAGTGATTCTCTTGCCTCAGCCTCTCAAGCAGCTTGGACTATAGGTGCCCGCCATAACACCTGACTATTTTAGAGACAAGGTCTTGCTTTTTTTCTGGCTGGTCTCCACTCCTGTGCTCAAACAATCTACCTGCCTCGGCTTACCAGAATGTTAGGATTACAGGTGTGAGCCACTGCCCAGCCCAAGATCCATTTTTAAAGGGAAAAACATACTCTACATAATTCTCTTTCCTTTTTTTGCATTCCTCACCCTTGGTAGAGTGCCCTGGCATCATAGATCATAGCAACCTCAAACTCCTGGTCAACAATGCACAGCTAGTTTTTCTATTTTTATTAGAGACAAGGTCTCACTCTTGATCAGGCTGACCTCGAACTTCTGAGCTCAGGCAATCCACCTGCCTCAGCCTCCCACAGTGTTAGGATTGCAGGTATGAGCCACCTTGCCCATCCCTGTGTAATTAATAGAGAAGTTATTAGGAATTAGGTGTGTGTGTGGAAAGTTTTCTGACAACGGTGTGCTTTGCAGGAGTTTGAGAGAGAGAAAAGGCATATGTTTAAATCATTGGGTACTGCCTTTCTTGTGGCACAGCAAATGGGCAGTTAAGGTTGCAGAGCATAATGAGTAGATTTGCCAAGATGTTGAAGAATGGAAAACAGAGTGTGACCAAACAGAAGATGTTAAAGGAAACAAAGTATTATAGGAGATAAGCAGTAGGGATTTTGTTTTTATGAGGAGGAAATACTGGAATCTTATTAGATTTTTCTGAGCAAGAAACAGGGCCCTTACTGTATTCTGTATCCCTTGTCCAGTATTTGGCCCAGCCAGATTGACTCCAACATGACGAAAAGAGGCAATCATTGTTTTCTTCAGCTTTAAACTTTTGTAAAATATATTGAATGTATCATTAAGTTTCCATAACCATCTTAAAGCTAAAAAGAAACCTATAGTGGCCCCCTCCCCCTCTTAAATAGTGGAATAACCTAAATTAAGGTGAATCTTGAACTTCAATGACTATAGCTTGTTAGCCAAGTTCATCTCCAGATTCTGTTTTTATTTACAGTGGAGATTTTCTTTGACCCCATGTGCATGGGGATAATTATACACTTCAATCTGTAATATTAGTGGTATCATTAGGAAGAAATCCAAATCCCTCTTTCTGGAAGTATGTTATTATATGTGTCTGGCTTATATTTGCACACAACTTTTATTCTGCTTTGCCTCTCTGCTTTCTGCTCCCACATAAATACTCAGAATAATGTGAATAATGGTATTTGTCTTACACGTCTACTTCTATTTAAATTCTGAATACTGCTTAAACAACACAAAAAAGGAAACATTGTAAGGTTTCAACAAGGAGACCAGCTATTTTCAAAGTTAGGGAAAATGGATTATCAAGAAAGTTTAAATAGGGAACTGATGAGTTGGTGTAGCACAGCTCAAGATGTTTCTTTCCTGCAGATAACATTGCACAGGAAAAAAAATAGATGGTTCAGCTGCCTATCTGCAGCTGTGCAAAGTAGCTTGTGGAATAGAAAGAAAAGCTTGGGCTATGAGCTTAGGTGGAGACAGGGGAGCCAAAGGAGATAATATCTGTAAAAGGACTTTGTGCTATACAAATGCTGTTATACAAAGCGCTGTTAGTAAGAAAAACTTAGGAGTTCTGCAAACTCATGATTGATTTTTCCCTTTTAGGGACGTGGTTGAGGTTCTTCTGAGGAACGATGCGCTGACCAACGTGGCCGACTCTAAAGGCTGTTACCCTCTACATTTGGCAGCCTGGAAGGGAGATGCCCAGATAGTGAGGTTGCTCATCCATCAAGGGCCTTCACACACCAGAGTAAATGAACAGGTTGGAAGGAAGGGAGATTTTACTCCCTCCATTCAGCTGTGGCCAGACCTGGCAGCCCTATCACCATCTCAGTCCTATAGCTGAACTCTCAGGAAACCCACCGCTTCCGTACCCCAAATGTGACTCTCCTTTTGCCAGTTTTATTCTCCATAGTGTATTGGGAAATCTTACACTATGAGGATGTATTTTATGTACATTTGACTAATGTAGATTAGAAATAGTATTATAATGAAAATATATACAGCAAGTTCTTTGTATCCACTTATCAAACCATATCAAATGCAAGGATATAAATAACTGTACTCATTTTATGTGCAAAATTTGAAATATGCAAATCCTCTAAAATTGCATAGTCAATTTTATACTAGTGGGCTTAATTAATTATAAATTATGCTTGTGGCCATCAATGTGGCAAAACAGCTTTCCCAGTGTTTGTCAGTACTGTGAGAACCATGTTGTTACTTTAGGTACATGAGAACTTGAAGAAGCGGAAATGCTCATGCTAGTGCTGAAAAATGAACTCGCAAATCAGAAACATCTGAGTAGAGGTCAGAGGTGATTCAGTGGAATGAAGGTCATTTCTATGATGTCCCTTGATACTAATTTAAGAGTGAACATGCTTTGAAAAAGCAGAGATAATTCTTAGAAAATACAAAAAGGCAGCATTTGGGCAAAAATCACCTTTGGGCTATAAATTTAGGTATTCTTAGAATAATCCTCCTCTTCTTCACATTTATTCCTTTTGGAAAATTATACGTGAATTATGCAAATTTTAGACAGGCCTCTTACAACTCTCTGTCATTTGGGTTAGAGGTTGTATGCCAGTTTGAGAGGAGATAGGCTTTCCTTATGTGACAAGCCATTCTCCTTTTTCCTCTCTCTTCTGAATTGAAACAGGTACTTTTCTCAGTTTCCTAAATGAGGGAGATGCTGAATTTTCACAGTAAGGTTAGGATTGTTTTCCTAATGACTTTGCCAAGAGGAGATTGTTAAATTACCTATAGGATTAGATCAAGATTTTTCCTCAAAAAATAGGAAATCATCCTGGCAAGTCCATATCAGTTCTCAATGACCCATGCAGTTCTCAATGAGTTGTTGAGAGCATGACTTTGGTTCTGAGAAGGGAAACTTCATTCTGAGGTATGGGAAAATTAGTGCTGCCATTCTCTCCATTGGGATGTTGTGCAAATATAACTGTTAATCAGCTTCCCTTTCCCCTTTTGAGTTGTATTTCGGGTAGGTGAACAATACACATTTAAGATCATCAATGAGATGTTTGTTTATAATATTTGAGAATGAAAATTGTCTCTTCAGGAGGTTGCTGTGAGCTGTGATGCCACCACACTTTATCCAGGGCAACAGCTTGAGGCTCTGTCTCAAAAAAAAAAAAAAATTGTCTCTTCAGAATCCAAATGCAATGTTTTTTTTTTTTTTTAGATAGAGTCTTGCTGTGTTTCCCTCGGTAGAGAGCTGTAGTGTCACAGCTCACAGCAACCTCCAACCAACTCTTGGGCTTAAGCAATTCTCTTGCCTCAACCTCCCAAGTAGCTGGGACTACAGGCACCCAACACAACACCCGGCTATTTGTTGTTGTTGTTGTGGTGGTTGTCATTGTTGTTTAGCAGGTCTGGGCTGGGTTGGAACCCTCCAGCCCCAGTGTATGTGGCTGATGCCCTGAACTACTGGTGCTGAGCCTCTAAATGCAATTTTACTCCCCCTCACTAAAATAGTCATTTCTCTTTTCTGGAGGAATGTGTAATGAAATTTGCTTGAAACTAATACTCTTCAACGTTGAAAAACTTGGTCACCCATTAAAGTCCTTCTCATTTAAGAGATTTTCAGCAACCATTTCTAATTCTGTCTTTGCTCACGTTTGCCTTGGAACACAGCTGCTTGGAGTATTGAGCCACTTGAGTGTGCTAGCTTAACCTACTCACAACTGCCATCTGCCTGGAGTATCCATTGATTGGTGGGACAGCAGCCTGGTGCTTTGAGTGGGGGAGAGGGGCAGGGCAAGATATCTCCAGTAGCTGGAAGAACTTAATAGAGCTAAGTGGTGGTTATTTATTTAAAAATAATTAATGTGGTTCCAGTTGGATGCTTGCATTAAAGAGGAGTAATGAATGAGGTGCCCTAGACGTTGTTGTTCCCGTGAACTTCCCTTTGAAGGCATCCAGAGGCATCCAAGTTGTTCTAGTGTTGGGCCCCCTTGGGGCTGTGTATTGCTTGGATATATTTTATCCATTTTATCATTATATTTTCTTTTCCTCTCCTTTTGTAGAATGCTCTTGAGATCAAAGAACTCAAAAAGTACGGCCCCTTTGATCCTTATATCAATGCCAAGGTGTGTACTTTGCTGCAAGGATGTCTCATCATCATTTCTCTGAGCTCTTTGGCCCTCTCTGGTTTCCACTCTTGTCCACTCAGGCTCTCCTCATCACCCTAACTATTGCCTGCATCAGCCCATCTGCTTTTGGCTTGTCTGGAAATGGAAAATGCAGCTGCAGTGGATTTTGATTTTATTTTTAAAATCCATACTAATTTGGGAAAGGTTGTGTGCTTTTTCTAGAACTCTGAAATGGTAGTAATGGGGAACTAGAAGAGACCATATTATATGCTTAATTTACTATTACACTTTTTTACTCATTAAAAGATAATCAAACACATTAGCTTACTTTTTAATAAGCACCAAAACAATGATTAAATTGTATTGCTTAGAATTAAAAATGTTTTTAGTTTATTTTCCATATGTCATTTGACATAGAATATGATTTTCTTTTAGGTTTCAATATCAGGTGAAGATATGGGGAAAAGGAAATGGGTGACTCCATTTTGTTCTATTAAAAGCTGTTGCTTGCCTCTCCTCTCTCATTTCCTAGTGTTTGTGCATTTCTGCCTTACGCTTTAAAACCTCAGTTCAAACTCTCTAAGCTATTAGCTTCTCTCTCTGCTTGATGATTCTTGGCCCATGGAGCGTTCTGAAATAGGAAATGATGTTGCAGGACCAAGCAGGGCACTTGCCTTGAGTCTCCCTCCCTGTGAAGCTGGGACAAGTAGTAGTCTGATAGGCCTGGTAATGAACAGCCCAGCCCTCTCTATCCCTCAAGGCTTTACCACATCAGAGCAGCAAAGCTTGTCAATGCGTGGTAGTATTTTCTCAGTAGTCTCACCTGCTGTTCTAGATGGGCGATTTTATTAGATGAAGCTTACTTTTTGGCAGCAATTTCAAGTTTACTTAAGATGGTGCATTATCCCCATTAGCTGTCTTTTATATGCTTTTAATATAGCTGCCTTGGGGAAGGGAAACATAAGGCACTCCTGTGTGTTTCATAAGGCACTCCTGTATGTTTCCAAACACAAGGCAGATACTTCATTCTTTTCTTTGAGAAATACTGATTTAGGAAACAAAGCTCCCTGTGGGCAGGACCTAGGAGAGACCCTTTAGATTTTCTTCAGCTACTGGCCCTTATTAGTGGTGCAGCAGTTTGACCTGAGGTGGTAGAAAACTTCATCTCTGCTTTGGTCCGCTCTTTAAATTCTGTTTTCTAATCTCCAAAATAGGGAAATAATCTTACCTAGTTGTCTTTTTGGGTTTGGGGGTGGAGTTTGGTGGAAGAGGAGAAAACTGAGGGATCATAAACTATCATGTCAGATCTGAGTTTGAGTTCTGGGCTGACACTTATTGGTTTGTTGTCTTGAGCAAGCTTACTTAATTTCTCTGAGCTTCAGTTTTCTCTACTAAAAAGTAGGGTACCACGATCTGCCTTGCTGGATAATTTGGTAGTTTTTTTTCTTTTTTCTGTCTTTTTTTTTTTTTTAATTGAGACAGAGTCTCACTTTGTGGCCCTTGGTAGAGTGCTGTGGCATCATAGCTCACAGCAATCTCCAACTCTTGGGCTTAGCGATTGTCTTGCCTCAACCTCCCCAGTAGCTGGAACTACCGGTGCCCAGCACAATGCCTGGCTTTTTTTTTTTTTTGCTTTTTTTTTATTTTATAGAGACCAGGTCTCACTCTGGCTCCGGCTGGTCTTGAACTCCTCTGCTCAGGCAATCCACCCGCCTTGGCCTCCCAGAGTGCTAGGATTATAGGCGTGAGCCACCACACCCAGCCTATTTTGTAGTTTAAATAAAAATATACATAAATTAAAAATATCTGGTAACTAGTAATATTTGAGATCTTAATTTTTTAAAGTATTTATAATGTATTTCTGAAAAGGCAGTTTTGAATCTGATCTTAATGAAACATTGCTCAATTAGTCTATATAGGGTTCTATTTTGTGGAGAAGGACCTTGCAGTGATTATTTTCCCACTCAGTGGTTAGCTTAGTTAACTTACAAAGCTTTGATTAAAAGGTAAGACCTTGGGTTTTTGTTTTTGTTTTGAGACAGAGTCTCACTTTATTACCCCAGGTAGAATGCTATGACATCATCATAGCTCACTGCAACCTCAAACACCTGGCTTCAAGTGCTCCTCCTGCTTCAGTCTCCTGAGTAACTGGGACTACAGGCACTGTCACCATGCCTGGCTAATTTTTTCTATATTTGGTAGAGATGGGGTCTCACTCTAGCTCTGACTGTTCTCAAACTCCTGAACTCAAATGATCCTCTGGCCTTAGCCTTCCAGGGTGCTAGGGATTGCAGGGGTGAGCCACCATGCCTGGCCAAGACTTTGGTTTTTTGTTTTTTTTTTTGAGACAGAGCCTCAAGCTGTCACCCTGGATAGAGGGCTGTGGTATTATAGCTCATAGCAACCTCCAATTCCTGGGCTCAAGCGAGTCTCCTGCCTCTGCCTCCCAAGTAGCTGGGACTACAAGTGCCCGCCACAACGCCCGGCTATTTTTTGGTTGCAGCCACCATTGTTGTTTGGTGGGCCTGGGCTGGATTCAAGCCCGCCAGCTCAGGTGTACGTGGCTGGCACCTTAGCCTGTTCAGCCACAGGCACCGAGCCAAGACTTTGGTTCTTGAAAGTACATTTTCCTATCTTTTAAGTTTTCACACATAGGAGGAAATTAAAGAATATTATTCTCTCTTTGTAAATTCTGCCATTTGCCTTTTCCTCTGTACCTTGAAAGGCCAAATGATGCAAACTATATTAAGGGATAAAGCTAGGTTGATCTGAGAATGCAAAGCCTCTTGAGCTCATTCAGATGTAACCTTCCTAGGTTTTGTCCTGACTCAGTGGATTTTCACAGATCTGGCTATTGGCTAGGTATTATTTTGATCAAGTACTTTTGAGTGCTAAGTCTTATCAGGTACTTGTAAAGATTAAAATGTTGCAAATGCCTTTTTAGGGAGCAGATGTGGTTTTCATAAGCTTTGGTATTCCTCTTTGACATTTGAGACTTTGTTTTTCAACAAATCAGTGTGAACAAACTAAATGTAAATTATGCTTAGCTAAGGTAAAATGATGAAATTTCTTAATTTCCCCCCTTTTAAAATAATTTTAACTTGGTATGAATATCATAAAATGGACAACGCTTAGTATTAGGGTAGATTTTTTTTTATACACTTTAAAATAATTCTTATAGCAGAAAGAGTCTTGGAGTTTTATCTAGATTAATTTTTCCAAATGCAGTCAGCGTATCTGGTTTCATGATAATCACCTGGCAAGTTTTTTAAAAACTATATTTTGAAAAAATTTCCAACCTAAGAAAAGTTATGAGAATAATAGAATGAAGTGCTATATATTTTTCTTACTCTACTTATAAACATTTTGCTACATCTGCCTTTCCTATGTGTGTGTGTATATTTAATATATACATATATGTAGTATTTAGGTTATTAAATGTAAAATGTCCAATTTCACTTTGATACTTCTGTTTATATTTATAGTGAAGGTATATTCTCATTCTTTCGCACATATTTTGGCTTGTGATTATCTTTCACAATTTTTTTTTTTTTTTTTTTTTGGCCAGGGCTGGGTGTGAACCCGTCACCGCCAGTATTTGGGTCCAGCCCCCTACTCCTTTGAGCCACAGGAACGGACACCATCTTTGACAATTTTTTTGGAGCAATGTTTGTGAAACCATGAATTAGTGAAAATTTTGTGTTATTTTTGAGTATGAGTTCCATTGTGGGGCCAATGCACTGCAGACAGCTTGGAATATCAATAGAGTTTGGGAAGGATGTGGCTAATGAACCACATGACATGTTGATGTTTTAAACAGTTCTGTTCTGGTGATTTTCATCTTGAAAATGAGCCACATGGGCAACCTGAAACCAAGGTGGATAATAATGAACTGAAAACTGAAGTGGAAGTGAATCCATCTTAACCTATATGTGAGTTAGTGACAAGGTTTGATGTGTTTGATGTTACTATTCTAACAATACTGGACCATTTGAAACAAATTGGCAAGGTAAAGAAGCTGGGTAGATGAGTTCACAAGCATCAGAAGAGGTATGGTCTAGAAGCTTGTCTTTCTGTGCTGTCACGACATAAAGACAAACTATTTCTACACTGTATTGTTATATATGATGAAAAATGGATTCTCTTGACAATTGCAAGTATTTGGCACAATGTTTGGATAAAGTGCTGAAGCAACAATCCAAAACCAAATGTTCATCAGAAATGAAGATTATAGAGTCTGTTGGTCCAGCGCTGGTGTTATTCATTATAGCTTCATGAAACCCGGTCAAGCAGTTATAGCAGATGTCTGTCTGCTGCAGGCACTTGGATGAAACAATGAGAATGCTTGTGATTAAGCAGCCAAGATTGGGCCACAGAGACAGGCACGACAGTCCTCTTCCAGGACAGTACTCAACACATGTAGCATAAATAATTCTACTCAGACTATAGAGGCTGGACTTGGAAACTATCTGTCATCCACTGTATTCACCAGCCATGCACCAACTGACTACTACTTCTTTAATGCTTTGGACTACCTCTTGCAAGGGAAAAGTATTCAGTTCTCAACATTGTTGAAAATACCTCTTGCTCTCCAGGCTTCTTTGCTGCTGGCATAAACAAGTTACCATTGAGATGGCAAAACTGTGTTGAGTGTGTAGATGTAGAGTTTGATTAATTGTACTGCTTGAGATTTGGTTCAAAATAGGATATTTCATATTTAATGACCTGATAGATAAAATTGTAGCTGACTATGAACAATTTAAGATTAAGACACAGACATTATAATCTTCTAACTCTAATTATTTCAATTTAGTATTAGTTAAGTCTTCAACCTAAATCTCCTAAGAACAAAAACGTTCACTTACAAGACCACACACAGTTACTAAATTTAGAAAATTCAACTTTTTTTTTTTTTTGAGATAGGGTCTCACTCTACTGCCCTGGGGTTGAGTGGCATGGCCTCATCATATCTCTCAGCACCCTCAAACTCTTGGGCTCAAGAGATCCTCATGCTTCAAGCTTCCCATGTAGCTGGGTCTATAGGTGGCTGCCACAATGCCTGCTAATTTTTCTTTCTTTCTTTTTTTTTTTTTTTGTAGTAGAGATGGGTCTTGCTCTTGCTCAAGCTGGTTTTGAACTCCTGAGCTCAAGTAATCCACTGGCCTTGGTCTCCCAGAGTGCTAGAATTATAACTACTACGCCCAGCAATTTTTTTTTTTTTTTTTAGACATTGCCTTGGTCTTTCACCTGGCCGTGAGTGCAGTGGCATTGTCATAGCCCATTGCAACTTCAAAGTCTTGGACTCAAGCCATCTTCCTGCCTTGGCCTTATAAGTAGCTGGGACTTAGACAGACAGACATGAGCCACCCACCTTGCTAATTTTTTCTAGTTTTAGTAGAGATAGAGGTCTTGCTCTGGCTCAGGCTGATCTCAAACTCTTGAGTTCAAGTGATCCTCCCCACTTGGCCTCCCAGAGTGCTAGGATTATAAGCATAAGCTACTGGGCCTGTCCAGAAAATTCAACATTTATGCAATATTGTTATCTAATGTACTACACAGAATCCATATTTAAATTTTACCAATTGTCTCAATTATGTCCCTCTTCAATAATGTCTTTTAGAGCATTTTTTTTTTCTGGTCCAAGATCCAATCCAGGATCATACATAATGTGGAATTGTTCCCTCAGTCTTTCTTAGTCTTTCATGACATTGACTTTTTTTTTTTTTTTTTTTTTTGAGGCAGAGCCTCAAGCTATAACCCTGAATAGAGTGCTGTGACATCACAGCTCACAGCAACCTCCAATTCCTGAGCTCAAGCGAGTCTCTTGCCTCTGCCTCCCAAGTAGCTGGGACTACAGGCACCCGCCACAATGCCCGGCCATGTTTTGGTTGCAGCCGTCATTGTTGTTTGGCGGGCCCGGGCTGGATTCAAACCCGCCAGCTCAGGTGTACGTGGCTGGCGCCTTAGCCTGTTGAGCCACAGGTGCTGAGCCAGACATTGACTTTTTTTTAAAAGCATAGGCCAGTTGTTGTGTAGACTGTTCAGCTTTGTCTGATATTTGCTCAGGTATACATTTTTGCCAGAAATGCCACAGAAGTGATGTTATGTCCTTTGTCATACTCCTAGCACAGCACATGATGTCGGTTTATCTCCTTCTTGATGATGAAATGATTAAGCTTGAGAACCACTGCTGTAGGACAACTTTCCACCCAAAGCAGGAAGCTTTTCCCCTCCATTGCCTGAAAGTAAAACCTTTATTCCTTATTTTATTCATTTTTTTTTCCTAATAACAAACAAAATTCACTACCACTTGGTAGCCTGTTCTTGGATTCCACCAATTTTCAGTTTCTTAAGTTTGGTTGACATCTTTCTTTCTAAACCTGGAATGTTTTGGTCAGAGTTCTGCATTCCAGAATATTACAGAGTAAGTCTAACTCTTCTTCTACATGGTAGACTCATTTCTCTTGTTTCTCCTATGTTATTTGAATCTCCATAGACCCAGTTTTTCCTTTCTTTTCAATTAAGATATGTAGAACATACACTTTTGCTTCTACAGAGAGCTGTAGGCTAAGTCTCTCTAACTTAGGCATCTATCTACAAGGGATCAGTGTACAGGTGTGCTATAATCTAAGTACTAGAAGGTGATGGTCCTGAAGTAGTTCCAAGAAGAGAAAAGCTATGCAGATGTTTCTGTACAGTTTTCTACTGCTTGTATTTTATGCATATAGAGTATAATGGGTTTATACATTGAATGGAGTCTTCAGACTTCAGGGAGTATGTGTAGGGATCTGTACTTAAAAGTAGTAACTAGAGCAAGGAAAAATGTAAGTGGATTGCAGCACGGAAAGGAATGGCGAGTTTGTTCAAAGACTTTAGGGAGAACCTGGATATTTTATTTCAGTCTCCTTCCTCAGTCCAGACTCACTAATATGATTCTGAGAACTCTTAAGGTATTGTGAGCACCTGTAATATGATTTGGAAGGTGTGAGAGGAAAGGATTCTGAATGATAAGCAGTCTATGCTTCTCCTTAGAATACTTCTCTCTCTTGTGGGTCCATAAATCATCATTTAATAATAGTTTTCTGGGCGGGCCTTACACTCTGAGGCAAATCTGGGGTTAGACCTCCTAATAGTTACTTTTAAGCCTCCATCTCCTATGTAATTCCCAAATGAACCACTGATAATTTCTGCCCTGATAGTTGTCAGGCTGAAACGAGAAATAGTAATAAGAGCTCGTTGTATTGGCCTCTGTTCAGTGGTAGAGAGATGTGGTCACCATAGGCATTAAACGAGTATTATTGTTGCCAGAGTCTGTCTGGCAAGACTAAAACCTAAGTAACATGCAGCCTACACTGTGAATATGAGCATAACTTTATAGATGTGGTTAGACCATTTATAGCATGAGGCAGGAAATTTGCCAATAGTAGTCAAGACTTTATCTTAACCAGGGTAGCTTTGTGGCAACTTCTTCATTCTGGCAAAAAGAAATGGAGACTATTGACAAGTGCCACCACACCCCACTTAATTTTTTTGTTTGTTTGTTTGTTCTTTTTTTGTAGAGACAAAGTCTTTCTATGTTGTCCTGGCCTCAATCAATCCTCCTGCCTTGGTCTTCCAAAGTGTTGGGGCTATGGGTGCGAGCTACCATGTCTGGCCTCTTTTATTTTTGCTAAATAGATGGTTTAGAGTTTTACATGATGGCATACTTTTTAGAAAATCAGGGGCAAATTATTCTGGTTTTTGGGAGACAACTTGAATATAAAAGAGACAGTATTTGCTTTAGAGTAAATGAAGGGTTTTCTGGATTGGAGTTTTAATAAGACTAAGCTGACTTTTTTGACTCTTGCTATCACTCTAATCTTGAGATGTAAAATCTGGAGAATCCTCTTAAAACTTGCTCTGGTTGCCACCCAGCTCCTGAATCACTTTACAGAAAAATCCTGTGAGCTTTTGTTGATGTAACTATCCTTTCATCATGAGAAAGTGAAGTGACAATTCTAAGTTTACTTAGGGAACTCATGCCATGGTTTAATAGGAAATGGACGTTCTAAATGATTGTCCTGTAAGGTTTGTTTGGCAGAGAGAACCTCAAGGATTTGCTTTCTGCCCAGTGTTTGCCCTTCCTTCAGACTTTTAGGTTGATGTGGAACT
This sequence comes from Arctocebus calabarensis, assembly GCA_963573935.1. Taxonomy (NCBI): domain Eukaryota; kingdom Metazoa; phylum Chordata; class Mammalia; order Primates; family Lorisidae; genus Arctocebus; species Arctocebus calabarensis. The sequence continues at coordinate 5,118 of CAUYON010140232.1, read as the reverse complement.
TGCTTCTGGGGGCCCTTTGTATCACGAGAAGCGGCTGCTGACAGGCTGGATTCTGTGGCCAGTGAAGGCTGTCTGCACTTTCTTGGCAACTGATCTTCTTGAGCTGTGTTTGAGCTCAGAGCAGCTTCCTAAGCATCTCTGTTTATCGCTGTGTGTTTATCTTTGCATGGGGCTCCTGCTACTACCTCCTTCTGTCCTTATTTCATTAAAAAAATTTTTTTGCCACCATTCTGGCCTTTTGGGGCCTTCCTCCCAACAGCTCTGGCTCTTTCTGGTACACTTGGTGTAGCTGGAAAAAATGATGCAGTCAAATGCCAGATCAAAAGCAGATGGAATTGCATGCATGTTTGGGTAACTCCTAATCCGATACTTTTAATGTTATTAATAGAAGTAAAGCAATTGTAGAAACATTTAATTTGTACCTTTTGACCACTGAAAGGTGCACAATATTGTCTCAATGGACAAACCTTCTCTTAAGCTTTGTTTCCCAAAAGTATTCTAACAAAAGCCTCCTGGATAAATTCAGGAATCTCAAAATCTTGTGGGAGATTTATTTTCATTAGTGCTTTTCAGAAGGGGGAGGTCATGAAAATAATTTTTTCTGCTCTAATTATACATCGTCTATAGTAATAAAAGAAAGAGCACAATTGGAATGACTAACATTTTGCTTCTGATGATTGATACAACCCAAAGTTCTCTCATTTTATCCCAGATTCTATTTTTAGTTTGAAACAAAATTGGTATTACAGGACTATGGGTTATGAGTTTGAACTGATGATAGTGTTACATTTGAATATTTTGCACCTCTCATTCAAAACATTCTAGCATCTGATTGCATCTTTCTTACATGAGAAACTGTTCCCTAAGCTGGCTGCTGTTATAATGAAGTAAACACTGCACACCCTGATTGGTATAGGCACCTGGGGTCGGCACAGTGCAGTGCAGGGACCCATGTGTCCCTGTGGCTGAGCCCAAGTGCATCCCTCCCCAGAAACGGCTGATACTTGAGAATGTTTTTTGGTACTCTGCTCTGCTGCTACATTTATTGTTGGCTGATTGATTTGCATGCAAGAAACTACACAGATGACAAACTTTTTAATAAAACACTTAATGTGTGAGGCAGTGGATGGTTGACAAATCCAGAATGAGAACCACAGAATTAAATTAAGTATAAATTGTTGAAAAACCAGTTGAAGTTTAAAATGAAACAGTAGCAGTGATTTTTGTTTTGTTTTGTTTTGGTTTTTGGAGATAGAGTCTTACTTTGTCTCCTTTGGTAGAGTGCTGTGGCATCATAGCTCACTGCAACTTCAAACTCCTGGGCTCAAATGATCCTCTTGCCTCAGCCTCCCAAGTAGCTGGGACTACAGGCACACAGCGCCTGCCTAGTTTTTCTGTTGTTAGTAAAGATAGGGTCTAGCTTTTGCTCAGGCTGGTCTCCAATTCCTGAGCTCAAGCAATTAACACACCTTGGCCTCCCAGAGTGCTAGGATTATAGGTGTGAGCCACTGCGCCTGACCTGGCAGTGATATTATTGGTGTTCATCTGTGCCAGTCTTTGCTCTCCTTGTAATCCTTGGTGGCACATAGTGGAGTTACTGGGGGAAAATTTGGCTGATTGGAGCAGTCAGGGTGCTGTACAGGGGAGTACGCCTTGATCCTGACTCTTCCAATTATTGCTGCTATTTTTTCATTTGAATTTCAGTGGTTTTATTGTGATCGTCTAAGTCAGGTGCCAGTCACTCAGTTACCTTTCTGACATGATCTGCTTGTTAACCCTTTAGAACAATGACAACGAGACAGCCCTGCATTGTGCAGCACAGTATGGCCACACAGAGGTGGTGAAGGTGCTCTTAGAGGAGCTAACTGACCCTACCATGCGCAACAACAAATTCGAGACGCCTCTGGACCTGGCGGCGCTTTATGGGCGACTGGAAGTGGTGAAAATGCTTCTCAACGCACACCCCAACCTCTTGAGCTGCAACACTAAGAAGCACACCCCCCTGCACTTGGCAGCAAGGAACGGGCACAAAGCCGTGGTCCAGGTCCTCCTTGATGCTGGCATGGACAGCAACTACCAGGTAGCAGGAGGGGGACCAGATACCTCCTAGGCTTCAAGGGGCTTAGTCGTTTTAGAAAAGACACAAGTACCATGCTGCTGGGCTGTGTTCTTTATGTAGCATGTTTCATATTATGTTTCCATAATATGCCTCCATGCAAGTCATTTGTTGACTTGTTTTAACGTGAAATGTAAAGGACAAATGAACTTCTCAAGTGAGTATCATCTTTTTTTTTTTTCTTTTCAGGATATAATACCCTGAAAAGATGTGCTTGTGGACTACCTCAAAATTAGAAAAGTTTCATTATCTTCCTATACATGTGTTCCCATTGCCACCATTTAACACCCCCAGCCTCTTATCAATGTGATACTGCCAACAGGAGACCAGCACTTTCCCTTCATTGTTAGCCTTCCTCATTCAGATGGGTGATTCCTTATGCCTTGCCTTGGCCAAAGAACATTTGATATGAAGCCATTTTTCTTCCCTTGTATTTCCCTTGTACTACTTCCCATTACTTACTCTGTCCAGGAAGGTAGTTTTGAGTTTGACTAATACGTAGCTCCAAGCATAACTGTGTAGTTTACTCATTTGTAGCCTGCTGGTGGCATACAAACAGCCTTGATGTGTAGGCCATAGTTGTAGTTTTAGAATCTATACAAGAAAAAGTTGGAAAGATAATGATAGAGGGCTTTTGTGTTTTTTTTTTTTTGCCTGGGTCTGGGTTTGAACCCACCACCTCTGGTATATGGGGCCGGCACCCTACTCCTTGAGCCACAGGCACCACCCTCTGTGGTTTATTTTTTGTGTGTCCCTTGTCTCTGTCCTGTTTGTCATGTGAAGCCACACCAGACTGTTCTGATGACATCCTGCTCTGGGCTCTCATTTACTTTCCAGACGGAGATGGGCAGTGCTTTGCATGAAGCCGCTTTGTTTGGCAAGACTGATGTGGTGCAAATCCTGCTGGCTGCAGGTGAGAGGTTGGCAGCATGCCAGGGTTGGGGTTGTTTTCTCCCTGACCTCCCCTGAGGTGAATTTTTGCTGGCTGCATTTGAACCCAGTGTATGTGTGTCTCCACTGGTTGATTACAAATGTGTCAGTTCTTGAATAGCTGGATTAAATGGCTTTGGATGAAAAATGTTGGTCATGCTGCTGGGAGCCTTGGGTATCCTTCAATTTGACCTTCTTTGTGGCTGGCTTGAAAATGCTTACTCCCCTGGTCCACCTGGTGTGCCTTTCTAGGAATTGATGTCAACATAAAGGATAATCGTGGACTGACTGCCTTAGACATTGTCCGGGAGCTGCCTTCTCAAAAGAGCCAGCAGATAGCAGCACTAATTGAAGGTATCAGTCCATCTCTGTCTGGGTGACCAGAGCACACACTAACTGAAGCAAGGCTTTTATATTAGTACCACTTCTTAAAAATCTTTTCATGTAGATCATATGACTGGGAAAAGAAATGCAAAAGAGGTGGATAAAACTTCCATACCCCAGTCATCTCTCATCACCAGTATGGACTCCATATCACAGAAGTCTCAGGGTAAGGTAACTCTTCTCTGCCTGTAAAGGGGAGCTTAGCTTGAAAACAGTTGAACATTCTTAGGCAGACTAGAAAAATCTTAATTTAAATAATCTAGGGGTTGTGAGGACTTAAGATCTCAGGGTATAAAGAATAGCTGAAACTATATTTCTCCCCATCAGTAGAGGAAAATAATCATTTTCTTGCTCTAGGTTAGTGTTAGAGTTCAGGTGACTGAAGAGGCTTTGGGTTGCTGTAGTGATTGGAACCTGAGATGTGCTCCCCTTTATTTACTCTCTTACCCTCCAACCTCCCTTTCAGGTGATCTGGAGAAAGCAGTGACTGAACTGATTATTGATTTTGACACAAATATGGAAGAAGAGGGTCCCTATGAGGTGCTGTATAATGCTGTCTCCTCCCATTCCTTGGACAGCATGGCCAGCGGGCGATCATCTGACCGAGACTCCATGAACAAAGAGGCTGAGACGGCAGGAGTGAAAACTGCTGGAGTGAGGCTTGTATGTGGCCTGGGCCCTGAACCTCCTGGAGGCTATGCTGGCTGTTATCTGTGCTATGGGGAGCACTGGGGAGAGCAGTGTGACTCTGGTGCTGCTCCAATGTCAAAGCCTGGGGCCAGCTTCTTCTCTACTTCACAGGGCTCGGCAGTGCTCTCTCTTGCTTAGTGTGGTAAAACTACCCAGATCACCCTGAGATAGAGTTTCGGTTTTCCCAGTTTTGGTATAATCAGTTTGCATCTTTCCATTACTCTGTTGGCCTTAGAGCAAGTTAAAGCCTTTTATTTCTGTTTAGCCTAGGTGCTGCTTTTGCCTTTGAGCAACAGTTCTTTGCTATGTATCATCTTTTTTCATTCTGGAAAGACGCTCACTAAAATGATTTCCTGTCTGCTCCAAGTATACATTCACCTTCCGTTTGCTCTCAAGGAAGTCTGCATTTGGATTTGGGCAGGTTCCTTATTCAGCAGAGTTGTAGCAAGGCTTAATCAGATATTGTATTTATTAAGTGTACAGTGTTCCTATTTTATCCATTTATAATACCTCTGGCCATTCAGATAATAGAATGAGAATAATTCTGAATTTTTCCTTCTTAAAGTATACCTTAGAGGCCAGGCACGGTGGCTCATGCCTGTAATTCCAGCTCTTGGGAGGCCAAGGTGGGTGGATTGCCACCAGCCTGAGGCAGAGTGAGACCCCATCTCTAAAAATAGCTGGGCATTGTGGCCAGCACCTGTAGGCCCACCTACTCAGGAGGCTGAAGCAAGAGAATTGCTTAAGCCTAGGAGTTTGATATTGCTGTGAGCTATGATGCCATGGCACTCTACCAAGGGTGACAAAATGAGACTCTGTCTCAAAAAAAAAAAAAAAAAAATACCTTCCCGTCTTAATATGTCTTTCTCCAGTACAGATGCATCTCAACTTATGATGAAGTTACATCCCAGTAAACCCATCACTAAGTGGAAAGTACCCTAATAAAGATGCATTTAGGCTCAGCGCCTGTGGCTCAAGTGGCTAAGGTGCCAGCCACA